>JAQHUG010000028.1:1642881-1671410 GCA_028555095.1 Dicrostonyx torquatus | reverse complement strand
GAAAATTGTGCCAGACACTATGGTCCTGTGGGCTGAAGATAGATGCCCCAATGGTACAGTAGAACTTTGGGTGACTGTCCAGGTAGCAAGATGTCTCTGTCAATTCTAGAATTTTGGAAGTTGCCTACAAGGCACTTCCTGTTTACTTAGGTAATATTATATGCTTCTGGATTTCTTGATGGAGTTGAAGATGGAGTTTGGATTGCTTTTATTTGGACAATAGGGGAAGTGATGAGGAATTTTTGTCTTCCAATTATTAAAAGTTGGGGCCATGTAAGGGTGTGGCTTTCTGGTACCCAGAGAAAATGTCACACAACCCAGGTATTCTCTCTCTACACAGCTGAGCATGGACTTCTCATTCCTGTTTGAGAGTTTTCCCCTTCTAATAAATAAAAATATAATTGTTTTATCTTTTAGCAAGCTTGGTTATTTCTCAAACTGAGATAATTCAACATCTGTGTCACTGGGATGTCCAGTTTCAGGTTCCTGGTCATCCAAGAAGTGCTGGGCATAGTCTCACTCATATGGCAGGAAGCTCATCTCTGGTCACTCCCATAGTTCTGTACCTCCATTGCTCCAGCATATCTTTCAAGCAATGTAGGTAATAGTTATGAGGTTTTGTGGTTGGGTTGGTGTCCTACTCTCAGTACTGGATGTGTCTCATTACAGAAAATTGCTCTTACATGCTCCATATCTCTTATTGTTAGGAGTCCCAGCTAGGTAGGGTAACCCTCATAGAATCCTGGGATTTTCTACTGCACTAGGTTTCCACATTGCCTCACATATCCCACACACACATTTCATTCATCCTTCTCTGAATTCTCTCCTTGTATGCACCCCTGTTGATCCCTGTTGCCCATCACCAATTGACCACAATTCAGGGGCAAAAATTCTTTCCCCTTCCTAAAAAATACCATGCATTTCCCCTTGAACTCTCCTTTTTACTTAGCCTCTCTCAGTCTGAATTATATCACTCAGGATGATGTTTTTCTAATTCATTCCTTTTCCTGATAATTCCACAGCATATATATTTAAAACAAAAAACAGTTCAGTAATATTTACTTACTTTCCACAATAGTGATTGATTGATTGATTGATTTTATTGAACTATACACTTTTCTCTGCTCCTTTCCCTTCTTCTCCCTTCCCATTCAACCCCCTTCCATAAGCCCCATGCTTCACTTTACTCAGGAGATCTTGCCTTTTTCTACTTTCCATGTAGATTAGATTGTGTATGTCTCTCATAGTGTCCTTATATTTATGTCTTCACTAATAATTTCATTTCTTTTATACATTATCTTTTATTTAATTTAGATTTTACTTGTTGAACACAGATAATTCTTAAAGTGCACACACACACATACCACTTATACAGATATGGAAATTTGAATGTATTTGTACATTTTTTCTTGTAATGTCTCTCTTTTCCCTCCCAAAATTACTCCTTTCAAACACTGCTTTATAGAGAGTGGAGAGGAACACACTAATTGAAATACATTACTTCTTTTATAAGTTGGTAAAGCTGAAAAATGATTTACATAAACTAAAGAAGCAAAAACAATGCAGTAAATGGATTATTTGAATTTTAGTTAATCAGAGGAGGAGAGGAAAGAGGAATGGGATATCAAACGCCAGGTAAACTATAGCTGAGAATTTTCTAAAACAGTCTGAAAATACATGTTCACAGAATCAAAAAATTCAAAAAATCCTATGAATGAATTTCAAGTAAAAACTATAATGAGGAAAATGAAGAAATATAGACAACCAAAACCCAACATTCCACCAAAGGCTACAATGTCAACAAAGGAGGTTTATAAACTTTTTAAAAATAATGATCGTCTGAGATAGAGCAGAATCATAAAATTGCAATGCAACAAAAATTCCTTCACAATTTTAAGATGACAGAAATGTTCAATCAAATGAAGTAATTTAAAAAATAAAAAGGAATTACTTAAAGGTGAACATAAGGAGGCACTTCTAGAACACGAAAATGATATGCAAAAATGAAATACAATCAAGAAAAAATGAGCAAAAGAGGCAGAAAATCATGAAACATTAGGGTATGTCACAAATTCTGCTGTAATAAATAGTATCACAATATAACTTCTCAAAGAGACACTGTGGGAAATACAATGTACCAATATTTGCCATTAGTAAAATAGTTAAACATTCATAGTTTTAGCTTTATTGTATTTTATTCAATAGTATTTTAAATTGGTAAAACTCTTTTATTGCATTTTGAACTAATTTTATTATGTAGAAAACAAACTACAAAAATTGGATTTAAGTGCAGTTATATATCTGTTATATATAAACAGATATACTAAAAATAAAGAAATATGTTTTCCAACTGACACTGACTCATAGAGCTTTACAAAATTACAATAATAAATGATGAATGGATTAAAGAAGAAAACAAGAAAATAAAAACACAACACGACAAAGTTTCTGGGATACATTAAAAACAGTCTAGCAGAGAAAATGACAGCTCTAAACATTTCCATTAGAAAAAAAAAAGAAAGAAAAATAATTGCTCAAATAAATTACTTACTTGTACAAATATGGTTCTGTTAAATATTTCCCAAAATCATTTCTGATTCCTTGTGTTATTTTTTCTTTTTCTTTTATTCTTGTTTTTTCAATTCTTAATTTGATCATGTAACTCTATAATTATGAGAGAACATTTCAAAAATATTATTAATGGTAAAATCAATTTCAAAATTAAATCGTTAGTGCCTTTTTGAGAGAAAAACAGAAGTAGATTATATTTTAGCTATAGAATATATAAGTAAACACAGATTTTCCACATTTTGGCATTTAAAATATGTTTTATGAAAGTTAAAGTAGCGGATGAAGAAGAAGAGTACAAAGATCCTAGTCTTCCATATGAACTTCAGAATATCACTTGTGTTTATTAGAAATGACTTCATAAAAAAATGTTCATGGAAAAATAGACACTACTTAATGCAGAGGTAAAAAGAAGTGTAGAGTAGGAACAATTTGATTTTCACATGTTAACTTTGAACACAGAATCTGGTAAAACTGTCAGCAAACAGGAATTGAGCATTATTAATGTGTTATAAATTGCATACTTAAAAATCACAAATAAAGACAGAAAATAAAATGAAGTAAAGCAAGGTTGAAATATATTTAGTTATTGAGAGGAAACCTTAAAAGTATGTTATGAAATGCACTTCTATTCTATTTGTATATGAGAAGATTATTTCTCTTAACTTTTATAGAAATGAAATAAATAAAATTGCTATATTTAAGATTGTTTCTATAGCAAAACAATAGAAAAAATCAAAGTGCCAATATTTAATCATTGAAACCTGACCAAGTTTTACCCTAAGCATTTTATTTCAAACAGTCCACTGAGGAACATGGTGACTAGAACTTGTCAATGAAATTTTGCTGCTATTTTATACTAATATATTTCATGACAAAGTAAAGCTTGGAAAATAAAACTATGAAAGTCTAAATTTGCAAAATGATGCATACTTTAAAATGGATATTGATGAAGATATATACAGTTTATTAGTCTATCAATATAACTTGATGTGTGATTTAAGAAATTTTTAGGGGCATTTTTAACTCTCCCCCATGAAAAATGTGATCTTCATTTATACTTAAAATTTTAGAATGTTTATTTTTAGAACCGACATTGATATGGTACTTTGAAGAAATACATTATTAGTTAAATACATGCCAAAGTTTACATTACATGGTCTGTTTGAATTTCTTGGACTTTCAACTTTCATTTTGATTTAGGAATTAATTTTTATGTTGTGTATAATATTTTGATAATACTTGGATTAACTAATAAAGATGACTGGCTAATGTATTTCAGATTTCCTCATAATCCTTCATTACTACAGTGACAATGAAATGATGATGAAAAATGTGTTAAGAGAGCAACCAGGCAGCTGACGGGAAAGAACATCTGAAGATCTCATTACATTTGTGTGTTAGGATGCTTGCTTTGGGGCTCGTTGGATACACACATGGCCTCTACTCTCCCTTTATTACAGCCATAAAGAGCTGCTAAAACTCATAAAAAGTAGCTGGTGGATTTGTAAAAGATATGACAGCTTGTTCAAACAGGTTTCTACAGAACATTCTAAGAAAAATTTTCATTCTGAAGCATAGCTAGGAGGCATTTCTTTTATAAATGTCTACTTTGTCACTGTAAATTGAATATTCTACTTGTCAACACACTATCAAAAGAGCCCTGCTCTCTTTCACGTCTCACACAATATAACTTAGCACTGTCAATAGGATGAATAAGATTTTGATACTCATAGAACGACAGCATCTCTTTCTGGTGTGAAAACGTATGTACACACACATACACACATGGATAAATAAACACACAAATACATTCAGACAACATTGTAAATTTATTTGTTTGAAGGTTTTGAAGCTAATCTGTACATAAGCATAATGCTGATGTGGCAAACACCCTTATGAACAAAATTGAGAGGTGTATAATTTTCTTGCAATAATATAAGTAGAATGAAATCCTCACACTCTAAAAATGAACAGAGGGTTCACTTAGATGTTATGATATTTTCTAGGGACTAATATACATTATATTATAACATGTGACAGAAAATTCACTAAAATTAGGTTATTAACTTTCAAGTCAAAAATCCATCCTTTCTGTGGAATAGAAAGCAACAAAAATTTGGTTTTTTTAAACATTTTAGTTTAATTCAAATTCAGAACCTTGGGCAGGATACATTAAGAAAAGGTTCGAGGGAATAGAGATAATTTAGATATGTGTTGATGATAGAGAGTTCCGGAATGAAAAAGAGAAAGAGTCACATTGAGAGAGATAAAAGGACAATGACAAAGACAGAAAGACTGAAGTGAAGAAAGTACAATATATGTATTGTCATCCTACGGTATCAAGTGGTGGTGTCAATGTCTTCCTGTCTCTACTACATCACCTCTGTCTTGAATTCCAATGGTATTCACATTTAGATGTGGCTATTAGTGTAATAATGCATTAGAGCCTATTGGCACATGAAAAATCTAAAAGTCAATCACCTATAGACCATAAACCAATTTTTAATAACAAAAAAGGGCAGAAAGTCTCATAAAATATAAGGTACTTCATTCATCCCATTTAGCACAAAGTATCTATGTGACTATGACTACATGTGTGGAGAAGCAGAAAAAGACTTGTTCTGTATTTGTAATTTCATTAAAGATAAGATTCTTCTTTAATTATCAGTTATTTGATTATTATGTTAATTAAGTTACTTCAAAATATACACTATTTATTGTTTTTCAGTTTAGTTCCATCTTAATAAAATCATAATTTGAAATGCTTAAATGTAATTTCTGTTTAATGGACCACATTTTCTATTATGAAAAAAGTTCAAATACTAAGTTAATGATTCTCTAATGTTAAATATGTTTTTCATGAACAAAAGATGTTTCATGAATAAATATTTATTTATTCTTAGTATTTATATTATTAAAATCAGTTTCCAAAGGCTCACTTTTATTTCTCTTAAACAATTTCTCACAATTGATAAAAAATGTAAACAATGTTTACACAAAGGTGTAAAACTGATATTAGAAAGCAATGACTATGTTTCATTTCAAAATGCCTTGTATTTAGTAACACAGATTGTTAGTCATATCATGGAATTACGTCCTGATACCAACCTCAGAATAAACAAGGAGAGACTCTCCAAAATGCCCTGGAATTTGGTGGCCACATTAGAATTGCTCATGGGTGAATTCCATCAAAATTAGGCAAGTATGCTGAGAAAAATTTCATATCTTTCATTAGTCACCTCACAGACTTTCCATTAATTTTTAATTCAATGTAAATGCCTACTCTACTTGGAATTTATACACAAGGAAGATACTCAAAGTAGAGATGTAGGTGTCATTTTGAAAGTAAAGTTGGACTTCAGTAATGCATTCTGTACTGAGTTAGAATAATTGATTTCGTAAATATTTTTTAGGAGACAGTAGTAGGAGCTGAGTATAACGAGTTTGTGTTCAAGCACGACACAATGATAAAGAACAATAAACTCTGTAATCTTCTGAGGGCAGGGAGCTTCTGGACAGATTCTTAAATTGTTTCATGATTATTACTGGTGTTCAGTAGCCTTGTTAGTTTAGTAGGTTGTGGCTCCAAAATCAGTATTTAAAAATGTGTATTAAATACATGGAATTAGAGGTACCTTCACATTTTGTAGTGTGTGTGTGACTGAATTAATTCAATATGGTTGTTTGAAAATCTTTGGCTGTTCCTCTCTAACCTTGTAATGCCATGCTGAAACTGGTTCTCTTTTAAATTCCTGTGTCTGGATTTGAATATCTCTATTATCTGTTTTCATACGATTTTCTATGGTCTGTATCTTGGCACTCTTGTCAAACAACTCCTTGAGAGATAAACCATTAATTACCAAGATGATAATTAACATTGTGTCAATACCGGCTAAGTGGATTATCCATTCGTTTAGTTGTTGCATTTTTAAACCATGTATTGAACAGCCATGCAGAGACCTAACTCTCTACATTGTAATTTGTTTTCCATTTTTTAATGCAGAAAAAAAACCTGTCTCTTTTAATTAATTCTGTCCTTTAAGAATCCCCAATTTGGTGTGGATTCCCTTCTGTATGCTATGGATATGTTTTATTGTCACTGGTTAATAAAGAATCTGCTTTCAGCCAATGGTTTAAGAGAATATAGCCAGGCTGGAAGATCTCTCTCTCTCTCTCTCTCTCTCTCTCTCTCTCTCTCTCTCTCTCTCTCTCTCTCATATCATATAAGATTATGAGAGTAGGCAGAGTCAGAGAGAAGCCATGTAACTGCCACAGGAGACAGACTCCTCCACCAGAGCCTGCTGAAACTTTTCCTCTAGGCTACGACCTCGTGGTTATGCACAGATTAATGGAGATGGGATAGTTTAGGATGTAAGAGTAATCTAGAAAATATGCTTAAGTTATTGGCCAGATGGCATTGCAAATAAAATAGTTTCTTTGTGGTTATTTTGGGCCTCTGCCAACACCAATTATCTCATTATATCTGCTGACAGTGACCATGAAGATGTGAGGTTGACTGTAGCTGTGTAGAACAGCAGAAGTCTGAGCAGGTTTCAAAGCAGTTTCCTCTTTTACCAGTAACCTGAGAAGGGGTTCCAGGAAAGGCCCACTAGGAGAGAAAGAAGTAAAACCTAGCCAGTGGGGGAGTCACACCACCTGTGTATATCTCCTGCCTATGCTGGTGGCTGTAAAGCTACAGGCAAGTTACTTTTCTGTGAATTTATAACTCAAATGTTGGGTGCCAGATGTAGTGTGGATTCTAACTGATCTTAATAATAAAAACCCTGGCCGGAGGGTGGTGGCTCATTGCTTTAATCTCAGCTCTCAGGAGTCAGAGGCAGGCAGACTTCTGTGAGTTTGAAGCCAGCATGCTCTACAAAATCTAGTTCTAGGACTGGCTTCAAAGCTACAGAGAAGCCCTGACTGGGGGAAAAAAAAAATAAAAAGAAACAAGTCAGATATCAAGGTAACTGCTTAAAGGTCAGAAAAGCAGAGAAGCCAGCCATTAGTTCTTACCTCTACAAAATCCTCAGACAAAATGGGTGATCCTGTCTCTATAAAACCTCAGAATAAATGCTCTGAGCTCCTGTCTCCCCCCCCCCTTGCCTTATATTCCTCTCTTTGCCCAGACATATCACTCATGTCTCCATGAGGATTGAAGATGTGTACCACCACTGCCTGGCCTCTATATTAGTGGCCAGTTTCGCACACTGATCTCCAGCAAGTTTTATTCACTAGATCACAAACACAATATCACTGCATAGAGAGAAGCTTTTATTTTGCTTTGTTTTGATGGAAAGTTATATTATCTTTTTATATTTTGTACTCATTTCTTCAAAACATACGAAATGAAACTAGCAGTATGTGAGAATAAATTAATACAGACATATGTAAGAAAACAAAGAAATAAAAGCTAACTTATAAAAAAACCCGTCTTAAAATTAATTGCAATACATTTCGATACTTTATTTTTTTAACTTGAGCCTCAGGTATGACTCATCAGTTAAGAGCAATGACTGATCTACAATCTACAAGGTTGATTCCCAGCATTCACATGGCAGCTCCCAACAATCTATAACTCCAGTTCCAGGATCTGATGATGCTCTGCTATGTCCTCCCTGGGTACCATACTCACATAACACACAGATATACATGCAAGGAAAACATCTGTACACATAAAGTGAAAATATGTATCTATTTTTTAAAAACAGAATTCTAAAATTTTAAAATTATTAAGTATTATTTTATTATTATGACTGTGTCAGTGATTGAGATCTTTGTATAAGATGTGAACCACATTTCTTAATCAAATAAATTTGAAGAAGTAATATAGAAATATTGAAGCAGATCCCAATTGTCAGCGGTATCATTAATAAATTTTAAGTTCATAATCACCTATATTGAGGAGAAAGTTTTCTCACTGGAGCCAGCTTTGAATATTTCAAGTAACAACAAAATTATGTCATCATTAAAATTCCATTTAATAATATTATTCCTCCTAGGTATATAGAAAACTAATAAAGTAAAAACATCATGGATGTAGCTTTGACAAAGTACTTGAGGCCAGTTTAGAAATATGAACCCTGCTATTCATTTTCTAGGTAACATGGGCCAGAAGTGTAAATACTATTCCCCAATTTCATTGACAGTTAAACATATTTTCATGAAGCTTGATTATTTCAGTTAAAACCACATGTTTTATTTCAAATATTAATACATTATAACATGCTATTATTTTGTTTTGCCATGGGACAAGGTATTTTTATAAATAACAAATTGAACAACTGACAACAATTTACAAAGTTAATTTACTTCATGGGAGTTTTACATTATAGTTTCTAAGCCTCTCCTGAGTTTTTCCCATGAGCTGCACAGTTTGGATCATTTGTTACCTTAAAGTAGAAATCTCCAGAGACAACTTCTTATGAGTACTTCTGGAAAGATCTTTGAGGTCAAAAAAGTGATTTAACCTCAAAGATCAGCCAAAATTCTGGAGAGCAGAAGAGAAGAAAAATATAATTTAATTTCTAGGACATTCAGCAGCTAGGGATTTTAAAAGCTATAGGCCAACACATGATTTGTGTTGTAATAACCAGTCATGACAGCCACATATTTTAAACTACTTTTAAAGTACTTCATACAAAATCTTTTAAATATGCTCTTAGATACTTAGGTTGTAATTTTGGTGTACGAACACTCTTATTTCCAAGAACAGTGGTTCAAAAATTAATGAAGAAATGACAAGGATATGTATTTCTCCTCAATTAATTAAGCAGTTGACAGAAAATTTAGAAAAAAAAATTATTGTTATACAACTTGTTAAAGATTGCATTCTTGGTATTTTATGTTATATATTTTATTATTTTATTTTATATTTATATATATTTATTCAATATATTATATTATTTTATTGTTATAAAATATATTCTTATATTGTTCATTATATGTGTCTGTGTATGTAAAATGTTTACTTTTTATTAGTGGATACCTAAACTGTCATTCATAAAGCAGGTTGTAGGCTCTCATTTGCTGAAAAATACTAACTACCCACTTATTCCATGCCCTAACTAAAAGCCAAATGAAACACTGAATTTATGCCACTATTTTCTATAGGTACACTTTACTGGACAGCAGATTTGTGGCTAGGCCACATAGGAATATCAAATTCTTAATTGTCCATTTTTTAAAAAAATCCGTGATATAATGTTAGTTACTCTTTATTTGAATTCTATTTTGAGTCCGAAGGAACAAAGAGTAACTAACTATGTGATTCCACTACAGCTTTCGAGTACATATTACAGATGTCACAAAATGTACCTGAAGTTCTTCAGTGATTGCTTTAATCTTGAAGTCACTTTACATTCCAGGAACGGGTGAGTATTACAGACATAACATTCTACAGTAAGGTTACCATTAAACCGGGGCATCTTCAGAGTGACAAAAACTGATGCCAACCCCGATGGAAGTGGAGAAGGTGAGATCATTAATAAGAAAAGATTGTCACTCAACTAAAAAGAACTTCCTTGGAGCTACCTGCAAGAGTCAGGAAGGAAACAATGATCCAGAAGACCATAAATTTATTAAAAATGGTAAAGTAACTCAGAAATTTACTTTTGACCTAACCCTAATGTTCATGTCAGTATTCTGAAAGTTGGCTGATATACTTGATTACATCCAGATGCTAATATGAACATATTTATCAACTACATTTCCTATATTTCTTCCATTAAAATGTCTAGATTCAATTTATTTTTTCCCATTTCATCAATCCTCTGGACTCTATAAATAAGTAATAGTTGAGTTTACCAGAATATTTTTATTTCATTCCATGTGGTTAAAGTGAAATATATTGCTTAAATGAATATATATATGATTTTTCTTTTAGCAAAATTATGCATATGAATGAAAACCAATGACTCTTTTTACAAAATGAAGTAAAGTGGAATTTCTGATTTTTTTTATTGTTAAAAGAAAAATTTACATTAACCCCCTTGTCTCAGGCCCTCCCGCTCCCCCACTACCCCACCTACCCCACTGCCCTCCCCCTGCTTCCTTGAGATGGGGCAGGATACCCTGCCCTGTGGAAAGCCCAAGATAACATATGTTCTTATTGTGTGGTATATAATATGCCACTACTCAATAATCATTGTGATATGACTGAGCATTGAATTTTTATTATCATATGGCAAAGTACCAAGATGATATTTTGGCCCAAACATAGTTGAACACAAAGAGACAATGGCCAATAATTTATTATATTATATACTTTTAAAATTTGACTTTGTAGAAATTAGAAATTTAAACAACACCAAACTACTTGTTCAAACATGAAACTCAAAATATATTTTCTTAATCAATACTAATATTAGAACTTTCATAACTAAAATAAAATAGCTTTAAGGCACTGTAGAATATCTGTGAGTTAAACGCTCTTAATCACTCCAATCTATACCTTTCAAATCTGCGTATTATATGAGGAAAATATATCTTTCTTGGGCTAAATTTGAGAAAAACAGAAGTATTTAACCTATTGTTCGTAGGTATATAAGAGTGAACACATTGATATGTGAATTATTATAGTCAATGAATAATTAATTATAAAAATGTGTAAATAATTCTTGAGTGAAAGAAAAAAATCTGAAAGTAATGTATAAGTCACTGGTGTCGATTACATGGAAAATCAACAGACTCATACAAACAAACAGCTGCACTGTCAATATATGTTACTGTTCTTGTTTTTTCACATGTCTCTCTGCCAATGAATATTGTGTTGTGGCTCTAAAATAGCTTTTTAAGATGTCTCAAATCTGTTGAACTATTGAACAAGAAATAACATTTTAAAAGGTTCTTCATGTAATGTCGTAACATAAGAATAAGATCTTTAAAGCAGAAAAAGAAATTGACTAGTCTCAAATTCATTCCATCATCATCAGTAACAGGAAGACAAAACACCCCTAAGAATTTCAATAATGTGCATGTATGTTTTCATTATGAATTCATATTTATAATGATTTGTTCATAAGTTATGTAACAGTGTATTTTGAAATAATTTCCAAAAGGTGACAAATTGTTTACTTAATTAGAAAAGAAACTTTATATCATGGGTAGTTATATAAAGAGTATCTACTATTCAGTTCTTATTTTCACTCGAATTCAGGTCCAAGAAAGCATATTTTATATTTTTCATTGTATTTGCCATTTTGAGTAATTTAAATAGTTTCATAATAAATAAAATTGAAAGGCTTACATGGTGGTTGTTTTTCATGACTAAGAACACCGCTATATAAATAAATGTATGTGTATGTCATTTTTTTCTGAGACAGGGTTTTACTTTGCAGGCCTTGTTGGCCCAGATTCACTATATAGGCCCTGTTGGTCTAAAACTAAGAGATCAGCCTATCTTTGCTTCAAGAGGCGTTGAAGATATATGGTACTTAAATATTATTGGCAAGTTACTGTGGTGCAACATAGGATGGCCCAGAATTTCTAATTCCTTACTACTAGGATAACATGGATATACCATCACACCCATATATAAATACATATTTAATGTTAGTATAGAGAAGTATGAATACAAATGATGTCATCAGATTCCAAGTATTTCAATAATATTATTAAATAAATGATCTCATTATCAACTACTTTCATGTTATCAGTCTAAGAATATATTCATAGATGTAGATAATTTTGCTCTTAAGGTTAAGATAGTTTTATTTCTGGAGATTAAAAAAGTGTCACTTTAAAATGATAATATGTCATAAGCATGACACAAAATGATGATTCATTATAAGATTAAATCTGCAAATTCTCAGAAATGTCTTATAGGACAAAAGTTCATGGGTGTAAATGATCTCTCCATTTGATGGATGAAAGATGTAGAAGTCATGACAGGCAAGAGAAAGTTAAAATGGCCTGTAATATGTGCTTTAGTAAAATGAATACAATTAACCAATATTCTATTTCCTGGAGTTGCAAATATCTAATAAGCGTTAGCTTTATTTAAAAGAAATTTTTTAATCACTCAAAAGTTCTTACACCCTGTGAAATATATTTTTTTTAATTTAAAGATATTATTTTTAATTTAAAGGTATGATTAAACTTTGCAGTTTTTCTTTTTTAATCAAATTATTTATTTATCTATTTATTTATTTTATATCCCTACTGCAGTTTCTCCTCCCTCCTTTCCTCTAATTCCCTTCCCTCTTTACCCAACCTCCATCAGTCTACTTCTCCTCTCCTTCTGTTCAGAAAGGAGCAGGCCTCCCATGAATATAAAAAAAATTATGGCATATAAAGTTATATTAAGACTAAATACTGCCACTTGAATTAAGGCTTGGTAAGGCAATGTAATATGAGGAATTCCAAGAGCCAATCAAAGTGTTAGGGACAGCCCCTATTCTCACTGTTACAAGTTGCACAAAAAGACCAAGATATGCAACTAAACATGGGTGCAGAATGCCGAGGTCACTCCCACACAGGCTTCCTGGTTGGTTTAGTCTCTGAGAGTTCCTTTCAGCCAGGTTGAGGGCCCAAGGGGGAATGCATGGATCTCCCTGACAAAGAGGAATAGATAAGTTCTGGACTGGGTGGCACATGGGTATAAGAAATTGAGGGACTGGGATAGGAGGGGGTTTCATGGAGAGACAGAGTACTGAAAGAGATGACTGGAAAGAGGATTTATTTCTGAGTTAAGGTAGAAAGCTGAGTCAAAGGAATCTCCCATGAAAGTACAAGGATGAGCCATGCTAAAACTCCTAACAAGACTGGATAGTTTGTCTGAACTGGCCATCTCCTGTGATCCGAGTGCTGAATAACATAATTGTCATTAGAAAGCGTTCATTAAATAACTGATGGAAACTGATGCAGAGAATCCCAGCCAAATGTTAGGTCAATCTCAGGGAATCCTGCTGAAGAGAGGGAAGAAGGATTGTAAGAACCAGAGGGGCCAAGGACATCACAAGAAAACCCACAGAAACAAATCTCTCCAAGTTTCTCTTCAACCAACAATCTATCCTATCTGGAAGATGTGCTGGGGCAATGGAGATCCAAAATTTGTGTGAGTGGCCAAAAAGTGACTAGTGTATTGGGGCCTATACCACCAGAGAGGGCAATATTGTACACTGCTTCGATAACTGGGAACTGGAGGCTGGATAGCCCAGAGACCTATGGTAGAAAGAAAGCAAAATCAATTTGCTGTACTCATGTCTAGTTAAATCGTCATCAGAGAGGAAGCTTCTGGCAACTGATGGGAGCAGACGCAGAGACTCACAGCAGACATTAGGATGAGAGAGAGTCCAAATTAAAGACTCTTTTTGGTCCTTACTTTGAAGTTCAGGAAACCCCAAGGAAGAACTTGAGGAAGAATTGTAATAGTTAGAGGGATCAAGACCACTAAGAGGTCACAGACCACAACATCAACTAGATAAGGTTTGTAGGGACTCACAGAGACTAAAGTGTCAGTCCCAAAGCCTGCATAGGTGTGTGCTAGATTTTCTACATATATATGTGGTTATGTAGCTTAGTGATCCTTTGGGACTCCTAACAGTGGGAATGGTTCACGCATCTCACTCTTTCACATACTCTTTTGGACCCTTTTCTTCCCAGCCTTGGTATGAGGGTTTGTGCCTAGTCTTATTGTAACTTGTCATTCCATGTTTGGTTGATATCCCTGAAGGCCTTTTCTTTTCTGAAGAGAAAGGATGGTTGAACTGGGCAAGAGGGGAGATGGGGGCACTGTGGTTGAGATGCAGTGTATGAGAGAAGAATACATTTTAAAAGTAAAATAAAAACATCCAGTTTTCAATAGATTGCACTTAAGAGTGTTAGCATTTTGGCAAATGTATATTCTGACTCAATAAACTGAATTAACATCTTGAAAATATTATTCTTCTGTTTTTATTGAGTTCCAGATCACAGCTATTTTATCAACACTGTACCCTGCCTGCATATAAAGTCACACAGTCAAATTTTATTTTATATTTTATAATTCAATCTGTATGTACAAAAACCTTTAAAGAATCAAAGTGGCAGGCGGCTGTTTTGTATCCTTTTACAATGGAAAAGGAGCACACATAACTATTCACCTGAGAAAGGAAATTTATACTCACATTAGATCAATAAAGTCCAAATTTTAAACCAATAAGCTTTTGGGGGAGGAGGATTACTAAGAGGAGTGCTGGAGAGAGTTTACTCACAAGGAGAGGGATGTATGAAAAGCAGCCACATCACTGCAAAGCCTACCCCATCCCATGGTGACTCATGAAGACTGCACACCGGGATCTGCATATCTGAGAGCAGTGCAACCACACCACTCTCTTCTGTTACCAGTTCAGCTGGGCAGAAGCTCCTTCCACAGCAGTTGTTTACTCCTTCGTTTCTACTCAAGAATCCTCAAGTGTCTGTTCTTTTAGAAATGTGGCCTTTTGTTTACCTCCTGTCTTACCCAACATGATGGAGGGAACATTTCTTTTAGACAAACTATACATATGACATAGGCAATCACATTTCTTCTTGATGAAAATATTTACCTACTTGTCTATGCAGTAGAGTGGAAATTCAAAAACAATAGTTAATATACTTACAGGGCAAGATGACTAGCAATGCAAGATATGTAGCTTGAACATGCCACTCTTGTAACCAGGAAAGTCTTCCAGTGGAGGGATTAGAATGCCAACCCAGCCATATAATGTCTGACCTACAATTTTCTCTGCCTACAGTTTTCCTGGGATAAAAGTGAAGTTGAAATTGTAGGAGTGGCCAACCAATGGCTGGTCTTTCTTGAGACCTTTACTATGAGAGGGAGCCCTTACCTAACAATGCTTGGAGGGTCATAACCCAGAGCCTGGACATCCCAGAGGCACAGGATATACATCAAACAGGATTGGCTATAAAAGAAAAAAATCAACTAAATGATTCCTGATGATAATGCACTATACTCATAAATTGTTGCCCAGCCTTATTGTCACCAGAGATCCTTCATCCTGCAACTGATAGAAACAGATTCAGAGATTCACAGCCAAACATTAGGCAGATTTAGGGAAATTCTGTGGAAGGGGAGAAGAAAGTACTATGATAGGCAGAGGAGCCAAGAATGCCAAGGGAAATGTACAGAGTCAACAGACCTCTGTGGGGCTCATGGAGACTGAACCACCAGTCAGGGAACATTCATTAGACTGTCCTGGGCTCTTTATACAAGGGTTCCAGTTGTGTGGCTTGGTACTCTTGTGGGACTTCTGGCAGAAGAACTCTGTGACCTGCTCTTAAAACCCTTTCCTCCTGTGGGGTTGACTCCTTAAGCCTCCATAGGAGTCTTGCTGCAACTTGACTTGCCATGCCTGGGACATACATGGAGACCTGCACATTTCTGAAAGGAAGGTATAGTTAGTGAATGGGGGACAGGATGTTGGAGGAGGGTCTGGGAAGAGATGAGGGAGAGAGGGGAACCTGTGATGAAACTGTGAAAATCAATTGACTGATTATTTAAAAACTAAAATATATAAATATATTTATATAGAGAAAGTACAGGTGAAGATTTCAACTCAATTTAATTATTATTCAGAACACTACAGAACAAATTTTCCTTATAGAATATTGACTAGTTTATGAAGTTGAATACGATATGTATGTGTGTGTGTTTAAACATGTCTGCTTAGTTCAAAGACCTCCTACAGTCTACCACTGGCAAATACAACTATGTAACTATTTTTACAAAAACTTTATCCAGACCTAATATTATGAATAGTAGAAATCCAACAGGTATAATTTATTAATGTGCATATTAAGAGCTGGAAAAGGACCATTATTCCCTAAACCCTATTTGTTTTGTGAGACCTAATTATTAATTTTTGTCACCAAGGTTTTTAATTACACTACTTTTCTCAATTGACAAAGCAGGACATGATTAAGTAGGTGTTTATTTGCACAAAATAACATATCTAATGCTTTTCAACCAGCACACAGATACAAGCATGTAAACACAAAACAGGTTTAATAAGTAGTTGATATCCAGTTACAGCACCTATGATATACTGCTTTAATAAAAAAGTAATATGAAATTTGCAATAGCGCAAATTACATGAAAATTTAAGTTTTGGAGAAGAAATTGTAATTAGCAATAAGTTTAAGAAGGATATAGTCATCTTTAAGGAACAGGGTAATGAAGAGGTGAAATAAATATCTCATTTTGAAACACTGAAGAAAAGAATTGAAATTTTTAGTTATTCTTTTCTTATACAATATATTCTGACACCAGCTTCCCCTCTTTCCACTCCTCCTAGTTTTCTCCCAACCTTTCACCTCTCCCTTATCTACTCTACCTGATGTGGAATTCCTCTCTCTATGCTGTGAATACCATTGGTTAATAAGAAAAAGTCCTGGTGTGTGATAGGGCAAAAGAGTAGAGCTAGGCAGGGAAAACTAAACTGAATACTGGGAGAAAGAAGGCAGATTCAGAGGGATGCCATGTAGCCACCAGAGAAGAAAGATGCAAGCTCCCAGTTAGAAACTTACCAGTAGGCCACAAGTCTCATGGTAAAATATAAAATAATAAACATGGGTTAATTTAACATGCAAGAACTTGCAAGGTTTATGCTATAGTGGTTGGCCAAGCAGTGATTTAATTAATGTAGTTTCTGTGTGGTTATTTTGGGAGTCTGAGTGGCCAGGAAGCAAACAAGCAGCATCCTACAATACCTCCCTTATCTTCCAGATAAGAGAAGGGCTATTAAGGAAATCAACAAATATTCGGATACAATACAGGAAGATACAATAAGACCAGGTGCTGGACTAAGCAATTGAGTAGGAGGAACAAGGTCCCAAGTGCAGGTGAAAGACTCAGAGATACTCTGATTCCCACTTCTGTGATTCTCATCAAAACACCAAACCAACCACCATAACATATATGCAGAGAATATAGCATAGATAAAGTAGGCTCCACATATACCATTCTAGACTCTCTTAACTCTAGTATGCTCTGCTTAGTTGATTCTGAGAGCCATATTCTCCTGTGTCTTCAAACGTTCTACCTTCTATAATTCCTCCACCCACTCTTCTTGGGGTTCCCAATGTCCCCAACTGAGACCTCAAACCTGGATTTTTTTTTCTTTAAAAGCCCTTCTGGATCCCTGTATCAGCTCTCATCAACTGCTGGTGGAAACCACTTTGATGATTGCTAGATTGGGCACAGCTTTTTTGAATCAGAAATAACTACACACAAACATATAGTTGTTTTCTATTGCTATCTAAACAAGAGACCACAAACATTGTGGTTTAAAACAAACCACATTCATAATACAAGAAGTTTTTTTTTGTAAATTAAGTTTAATATTTAGTTTACATTCTGATCACAGTTTCCCCTCCCTTCTCCCATTCCCTCTCCCCAGTAACCCCACACTTGATGCCCAACCACAATCCATTTCTCTTTCTGTACAGAAAGGGATGACCCTTCCATGAGTGCCAATAAAGCATGGCATGTAAAGTTGTGTTAGGAATCAGCTCTTCCCTTGTATTACGGCTGGGCAAGGTAGTCCAATTGGAGGAATAGGTTCCTGTTGGTCAGTCAAAGCCTAAGTGACAGGCTCTGCTACAAGGAGTCAAGCTACACAGACATCAAGCCATCTTACACACTTAGAAAGCCTAGGTTATGACCATGCAGAATCCCTAGCTGTTGGTCCAGCAGAGGTTAGTAGTTTCTTGGGTTCCTTGTGATGACCTTGACCTTCCTGAATTGTGCAGTCCTTTCTCCTCTTCAAAAGAATTTCCAGAGCTTGGCAGAGTATTTGACTGTGGATCTCTGGATTTGCCTTCATGAGGTGCTGGTTGAATGCTCTCTGATGGTGGTACCAATATGATTACAGAAGAGGGCCAGTTCATGTACCCTTTCAACTATTGCTAGGAGTCTTAGCTGCTGTCATCTTTGTGGATATGTGGGAGTATCCCTTGGACCCAGGCTTCTGCCTGACCTCAAAGTGCTCCCTGACCTCAGATTGTCTCTATTTACTGTACCCTCAACCCTCCCCCAACCCAAATCCTCATGTCCCCATTCCTGCTGACCCCAACTCTATCCAGGAGATTTCTTTTCCATGTGTCCTCAACCACTTCTGAACCCTTCTTGTTACCTAGACTCTCCGGGACTGTGGACTGTAGACTGGTTATCCTTTGCTTCACTTCTAATATCCACTAATGAGTGAGTACGTAATTTTTTAAAGATTTTTGTCTTTATGGATATGAGTTACCTCACTTGGGATGATTCTTTTTTCTAGTTTCATCTGTCTTCAAATTCACTGATATCATAAGTTTAACATCTGAGTAATACTCCTTTGTGTAAATATACCACATTTTCTTTATTCATTTTTTCATTGAGAAGCATATAGGTTGTTTCCAATATCTGGCTATTACAAATAATGCTGCTATGAACATGATTTAACATAAAACAGTGTGTTTAAGTAAAAATTCTTGGTTTAAAATATAGAATCAAAACAAAACTGCCTGCTCTCTGGCAGGGTCTAGGGATGAATAAGTTTTCAGTAATGAGAATTTTGAAAACTTTAGCCCCTCATTGTAGTGGGATTGCTACACAGTGTTGGGCTTTCCATTCTAAATGCCAACATCCTGCAGTATTCACCCACCTCACGTTTTTTTTTTTTTGTTTGTGTGTTTGTTTGTATGTTTGTTTTTTGCTTTGGGTTTTCTTGATCTCATTGATTGAAAATGATGAATACTTTTCCATCCTGCCTCAAATTTCCAAATCATCCAGGCGATTCTTCACAGACCAAGGAGTGGACAGGATTGAATAAGCCATGTTAAAAACGTGCAAAACAATACATAGAATTTATCCAGGAAATTACCTTGGTTGGCCACGTCCCATGCAAGGCACATGCATTCTTACTGAAGCTAATGCCTGTCACCTCCATATTCATATATTTAAATACTGGCTCACATCCAGAAATCTTTAGACAAGCATCTTCATGAGAAATAGAACTTAGACAGTGACTAGAAGAGAAGACTGAGGTAAATACAGTCCTCTTCCTTTTTTGCATTTTATTTTTCTACAAGTATTGCCATAGCAATGTCATTTTAAATATGACAATTGTTTTCTAGGCACAGGTCTTTTTGATTTTACAAAACTGTCCTTATCCTCTACTTCACATAACCTCTTTAGAAGCATAATCTTATTTTGACATTTCTGGATCTTACAAAGGGCTTCAAATAGCCGTGGGTACTTTATCCTCAGGTATCTGGGTACTAACCACAGGTTACAGTTATTTAGACTGTTGTTCAGTGACCTTGGGAGCCACTGAAATGATTGTATAAGGAGTTTTGGGATAAATATGCTTGTGAGTACAATTATGAGTATTGAATATGCGTTTATTTGGAAAGGCACTCTCTTTTTAAGACTATATATAGAATGCAGGCTTAGTCATTCAGCTGTGTTTAACTACAATGCATATTTCCAACAATAAGTTTAATTACGCCATACTTCCAGAAAATAAACTAATCCAACATACTTAGAATTCACATCACAAGCAAGCCAGTCATCAGGAATGCTTTAAATAATCTCTTTTATTTTAAATGAGAAAAAAGAACACAGATTAAACCTGCTTATTTACAAGTAAATACATTTAAATCAAATCTGATGATTGATTGGGATGAAATGACAGCTTGAAACATTTCAACTATAAGAAATATTTATGTACATATATCTATTGTTCTTTTTGAAGTTATGTTTCTGCCATATAATTGGTCATAAATCTCATGAAACTACTGTTTCTAACATTATTAGAAATGAGGGCCATTTTAATCTGCTTTCATACTAAATGAGAAAGGAACACAACTTTCTTTTCTTTCCTCCCTTTCTCCCTCCCTCCCTTCCTCTCTCCCTTCCTTCATTCCTTTGGTCCTTTTTTTCTTCCTTCTTTCCTTTCTTTTCTTTTTATCTTTACTGAACTTCCTCCAGGTTGTCTGCATCACAATGTTTGAGATGTCACAGTCCGAGTAAAGAGTAGAGTCCCTGAAGAAACATCTTCCAGAAACAAAAGCACAGAGGCTCATTTGCCTTTTGCAAGGACTCACATTTACTCTAGAGACAGGAGGAACTTACATTCACACATAATCTCAATTAAACGCACTACATGAAAAACAGTGATACTCGAAAAACCAAAAAAAAAAAAAAAAAAAAAGCCGGGCTGTGGTGGCACACACCTTTGATCCCAGCACTCGGGAGGCAGAGGCAGGTGGATCTCTGTGAGTTCGAAGCCAGCCTGGTCTACAAGAGCTAGTTCCAGGACAGGCTCCAAAGCAACAGAGAAACCCTGTCTCGAAAAACCAAAAAAAACAAAAAAACAAAAAACAAAAACAAAACAGTGATACCTTGGTTTCTTCCCTTATTTTTAATAGTGAAATATTACTCTTGTTTTCTGTTTGTAGATGTGTATCCTTATAACATCAGTGTCATAAACTGGATGGAGTAATTGAGTAAAGTAGATACACAACTGGATAACTATATTATTTCCTATTCATGATTATTCAGGAAAGAAATTGTGACTTTAATAGTTATCATATGGCTGTCTAACACACACACACACACAAAAAGAAACAGAAAAGACAAATTTATTTTTCCTTCTTCAGTATGGTATTTAAAGTCTCATTTTCAAGTAACTCACCTTGGAGAAATGACAACAAAGACCATAAAAAGTTCAGAAAATATTCTTGAAGCATAATACTTAACACCCCGTCTTGGGAGTTGCAAATATCACAGAATTCAACTTCAAACTCCGAATGGTCAGGGCATAGTATTTCAGAATGACAAGTTATTTATATGTAGCTTTATGCTTCTTGAAACGATCTGTTCAGGGAAACTGATTTATGTATTATTAAATTTTACAGCTCTAAAAAAGAGAAATAACTTCAAACTTTTCACTTTTCAACTAGGCCTTAGGGGTAGCTCAAACAATAAAATAGAAGCTCTTAATTTATTTGAAGTGGTTTTAAGAACCATTTCAAGCAGACTTGATTTTTAATGAAGCAGAAGGCTGAAATGATAAAGGAAGGGGAGAATTTTAAGCAGTACTTGTAACCTGCTTGGGAAAATGTGAATCAAAGTCAAAATGTAAAAACAGTCCAGAGGAACCCGTTGCTGAAGTATCTCCTCCACCCACGGACGACTTGCCACACCCGGGACATTTTTCTGTACCTAAGATGTACATAGCCCATATTGTCCTTAGAACCCCTGTACATTTTGTTCCCTGCTTTTGGACCTATCTAAATAATTGGAGTTTTGCTGAAATGTAAATGTTGACTCCTTATTAAGGCCAGCACTTCTCCAAAAATTTGCCCTTCAACTGATCCATAACCATTGCTTGCCTTGTATTAAAATCAGAGAATCTGTTATGGCTTGCCATCATTCTCTTTTAAAAATGATGCTCTGATTTCCAATTATCATGAAATTTGCTGAACATTAGTAATTTATGGAAATTTTTAGACAATGAGTCTGGTACTTACTGCATAAACAGGTTATGGGAAATAAAAATATTCATATGTATAATTTTAAAGGGTAAATAGGCTTCTCAGTCCTGATGAGGAGGGGGCAGAATTTGAAGTATTCTACAAAGCCTTAAAATTTTTTTTTCTTATTAAATGTAGAAGCTTGACATACAAAACATTTTCCATCATTTGTCTCTTAATCCTAAATTTAATTATGTTCTCATGAACAATCTGATGGAGGTGGGTAGGCTTCTAGTAGAACAAACCATTTGCTGTAGTAAGTGTAAGCTTATGTGATAATTGATCAATCTCACATATTACAAAAGACTGAGTTAGATGTAAAATCACTGATGCCCACTTCATTATTCTATTCAAACTACAAATTGTATGTCCTTGTGGCAATCTGATCAGCCATCTATAATTAGATTTGGTAGTATGCATCTGTGTATAACTTTAAAAGACACTGGACTATTGTTTGCCATATCTCTGATTTTGTGGTAAATATTTAGATAATTTTATGTTTGATACAACATTTTGCATACTGTCAAGAAATAGTCACTATTGAATAGGTAGGGCTGGTATGATGGGTGGGCAAACAACTTTATATTGAGTAATAAAATAAAATTTCAAGTTTGAAATGAGAAAGTGACTAATGGGATGGCAAGCTAAGTAGAAAATGGATTAGTTCCACTGTGATTCAAGAGGCAGTGAGGAAGGGATGGGTTGATTAAACCTATAGGTTTCTTCTCAGTAAGCTATGCCGCATTCAGCTATCATGTGATAGTTTTTCAAGAATTATTCTGCGTATAAATTTCAAGAGTCAAAAAAAAGCTTCTACAATCAGGAGATAGAATGGTAATTAAATACGAAAGTCTATGCTAGTTATATTTCTGTTTTACTTTTATTGTTTTTAAAAAACATGCGTAATTTATAGAACTTTCAACCAACTAAATGTACTTTAATACAAAACATTTTTCTGCTTTGTATTTTTAGATTATTGATGGTGCTTCTTTGCAATGATTTATATGAAAAGAATGTACTTAATACTCATTCTCTCAAAATGTTCTTGGCAAAATTCAAAGTGAGATATAATAGTTATTAAAATTTCTTTAAGTTATAATAACAATAAAAACAGAGAACTGTTTTATATGTATCTTCTTTAACTGTGAAGTAATAATAATGAGAACACTCTTATAGGATATTCTGCTAAAGATTTTGAATTACCCAGGAGATCTTTTCTATTTTTCCTTCTGAGGGGAATCTGTGAAGCCCTCTTTGGGCGTTACTTAATCTCTCTGGGGTTACGGATTGTAGGTTGATAATCCTGTACTTTACTCTTAATATCCACCTATGAATGAGCACCTCCAATTGATGTGCCCTGCTTTGTTCAAGCCCATGGGAGGAAGGTGACCTTTTGATGGAGATAAAGGAGTGCTGGGGAGGGGCACATATGGGAGCTGTTGTCAGGGAAGAAATGGGAGGAGAGGAGGGAAAGGAAACTGTGCTCATTATGAAAAGTAAATAAAAACTGTGGATTGAATATACTAAAATTTAAAAAGAATTTGAATCAGCATTTAATAAGCTTTACAGATAGCTCTTAATATTTAGGGACTTTATTTTTCATGGTTTCTATCATTATTTGAAGCAAGAAATATATATGGTATTAAAGATGAACTTTCTATTTGGTGACCAATAACAGTGACATTGATGAGTTATTCTGAATTTTTTTAGAATAAATTCTAACTTTGGCAGTGAGACTATACAGATAATGTGACATGGATTTGAATATTTAGCAGACATAGGGGATTTCAAATTTGGGTCTTCATCTATTTAATCTAAATATATTTAATTCTTTAAATGTCATCATGAGATTTACAATTGACAATTTCTTGAAATTATTCTTCCTGTAAAATATTTATTAATTAAAATAGAATAAAATATCAACTATGTATTAAATATTTAGGCTTCTATATTCATCCTTTTATATTCCTTTTATATCAATTAGATCTGTAAGCAAGCCCATGGCAACGTTGATCATTCCATTTGTTCAATACGTAACTGAAACACAGTGAATGTCCAATGTGCCCAGTCAAAGATTTGTTCAATTATTTACTTACAGCAAGAGATCAACCGCTAAGAAGTCTTTTGTTGGAATTTGTCTGATTCTAAAACTCTTGGTCATTTTGTCTTTGTCATTTAATCATTTTGTCATTTCTTCCTAATAATTAAAGAATAATATCTCTGCAATCAGTTACAGCATGCTACCATAGCCTTGTGTTTGGTGCTTAAAGAAGATTAATTAGACATAATTTCAAGAAACCTCAAGACTTGGGAAGATGGTTATTTAGGCAAGAGACGGATTCCTCTCTTCCAAATTAGTGTAGAGGTGAAGACAGTTGGCTTTATAATCAAAACCTGAGAAAAGCCTCATGTTCTCTGACATTGTGGGTTTTGAAAAATTTAAGCAGAAACAGAATTGCCTAAAATAGATTAAACTGATAAATGTGGAGAAGACAATAATAGTGCCAAGCTAATCTTTAATGCATAGCTACATTGATAATTAAAATGAGGTTCATATACACATTGGAATTTTATTCAGGTGCAAGAAAAGATAAAATTGTTCAATTTAAACCAGACTATGATAAAAAGAAGTATTTTATTGACTTAGTCTCACATAAATACACATATAGATCCATTAAAAGCTAAAATCTGCATGTAAGACAAGGTGCAGTATTTGTCAATGAAGCCATAGTTTCTAACTTTGTGTAGAGTTTAGAAAACTACAAAATGATCTATGATGTGGAGAAAATAAATTAACTAGAAAAAATTTTTCTGTAGACTGGTTCCAGGTGAATAAGTGAGATTTGTGTTATCATACTAGTAGAATATGGAAAGACAAAATACTTATTTAAAAAGAAGTAAAGCACAAATTAAAGACATGTTTCTACATATAATATTTTTCATTTGCAAATGTGGGTTAAATATTATTATTTATCTTTGAAATCAAGTGTCCTATTTTGACACTTGGTATTTGTTCTTCCATTCTGCCATCATTAAAAACACAACTTTCTGTATTAGACAATGACTACTAAAGGGAATCATAGGTTGTTAACATATAGAGTAAAAGGCTGAGTTCTAAATGGAAGATTTAATCACATATTCCTAAATAAAGACTCAGATCATCTAGGAAGAGGGAATGGGATTATAGGAGCAAGACATAGTATAGAACTATTACCTGGTTTAAAAAGAAAAAGAGAACAATGATTTCTGGACATGACAGAGTCACTGTTCACAACAACTAGGCTATATAAACCTATATAAGATGAAGCCAGCCAAAATTCTAGCATGGATAGGGAATGGATGAAAGGATTCAACATTTGATTGATCAACATATATTTTATGCATGTATGATTTTTATCAAATAATAAGATAAAAATAGCAACTTGCTATTTTCATTATTGTCTTTTATGTTTCTAACTTTATTAATATCCTTTATACAATTCTCCTACTTTTCTTTGTTTTCTTCTACTGAAAATAGATATTTTCTCATGCAATACTTCCTAACCACAGTTTCCTCTCTCTCTTTCCTCCCAGCTCTCCTGCACCTCCATTCTCTCTCTGATCCATTCCACTACCACTTTCCATCAAAAAGAGCAGCTTTCCAGGAAACAACTAAACACTAATAATCAATATATGAAAAGACTAAACAAAAGCCTTTATATCAGTTTTTCTACTTTTTAAAAGAATATTAAGATAACATTTTTAAAATTATAAAATAGTGAGAAATTTTCTTTAAAATTTATATTAATCAGCACTTTGTATGATTAAAGATTTACATATAAGCCTTTTACAAAAATACTAGTAAGTCCAAAATATTTATGACAAAATATATGTAACTGAATTTCAGCATGAAAATATTTAAGGCAGTTCGTATTCCATGTTATGTTTTTTAACACTTTACTACTTTCTTGGCACAAGCTTCCCATTAAGTATGTAAAACAAACTAAAATAGCAATTATATATATATATATATATATATATTACAGTATATAATACAGTTGATAGATACACAGATAGATGGATAGATAGGTGATAGATTAATTCTCTCTATATATAAAAAACCAGCTTTTTACTCCAATGTAATTCTCACCTGTTTAGAAGTAGATAAACAGATACTTCACTCCACAAGCCAATGGCTTCATATCTACATATCTCCTCCCTCTCATTTACTCACTTGCTCAAACATGTGATACAGTTAGTGGCTCAAAATTTCAAAACTTACCGATGCTTTTAAGAATTATGTGAGTAATATTTCAAATCAATGCTGTATGAATTTGAGATTGTTAACGACATGTTACAAGTTGACCCTCCATAAAATTGAACACCACATCTGCTTAATAAAAGTTATGCATGTTCTGTTATACAAGAGAATGTTTCCATGGCCAGAATAGAGGATGACTCAAAGCTTCTGTCAGCCCTAGGAGAGAGACCAAATGGCAAGACAGGCATCCTCCCAACAAGGATTTGGTTCAAGGCCAGTCTGTCAACATTGTTTTGCACCAGTCCAGCTCTGTGGGACTTGGTATGAGCAAAGGCTGGATAGCAGCAGTCTGTGACCTGAGGGCATGGTTGGCAGAGTCTGCAGCACACAGCCTCAGATTGTGGGGCACAAATGAAAAGTTCTGTAAAACAACGTTAGCCAAATGACCGGGGTGGGAATGACAGGCAGGAACAGGTGGCTAAATTTCACCAGGACGAAGTCATCAGAAAATCTCACAGTGAATATTTCCTGAGAAAAACACTGCTGTGGGCAGAAGCTATGAATTTCAACTCTAAAATAAGTTTCAGAAAATGTATCAAATTTCATTAAAACATCACTAATTTTCTTTTGTATCATTTTCATCAATATAATAAGTAATGTGCTTTTTGGTGATTTTCATAAAGACGATTTTTTTATCTTGTGTCTTATCTTCTTTTCCCATTTCCCTGTGCATCCCACATGCGTCCTTCTGAGTGGTCAACCAACTGCTATATTTATGTCAATTGTAGTCTCTTCCACTTCCTTCATTCAACACTGTTTTCTCTCTCATATATACCTACATACACATTCAAAAGATATTTAAAAATCAGATAATCATATGAGGAAGAATAGAGCATATTTATCTGTAAAAATCTGGGATGCTTTTCTTAATAAAACTAATTATAAGTGACTCCTTGAAATTCCATTTTATATTTAAAATATCAGTGTGTATGTATCAAACATTTATTTTATTCCTGATAAAGAACCAGGCTAGATCTACCTCACTTGCATTGTGAAGAGAGTAGCAATGACTATGGATGTGCAACAAGTTCAGTGGTAGAATTCAGAGTCATTTAGGAACCCATTCAGCTGTGGAATGGTTAGATCATCTTTAGTTCTTCATTAGATGTTGTAGAGCCTTCCATATTGATTTTCATAGTGGCTATATCAATTTCTACTTCTCCAAACTGTGACTCTGGGTTCCAGATTCCTCAATATTTGTCCTTTTCCCCCCCCTCAAAGTCATTACTATTAACATGAGATATAATCTAAAGGTAACATTAATTTGCATCTTTCAATGTGTTACAAAGCTTTTAAAATTTTATTGTGATGTATCAATTATATGAACTATTTGTTTATAACATTTATATATTATGAAAATGTTGTAAACATATATATATATATATATATGAAATCCCCATATATATATATATATATAATCCCCTTTTATTTCAGTCATTTTCTTTGCATTTGTTATGTGGTGAATGTCAGTCTCTACTTCCCAATATCTTCTTTAGCTTTCATAACCTCTTTTTAAAAATCTATATTTAACATATTAAAAAACATATGATGTTTTCTGTTCACATATAGCTTATATTGCTTAACACCAAAATCTTAATCTTCAGCCATTTTTCTTCAAAAGAGATGGCTAATATTTTTCTTTGTGAGTGAATAATAATCTGTTTTAAACATATACTACAGATTTCACTTTACTGATGTGTGTTGGTTGATATCTGGGCAAATTTCTGTTATGTTTTCTCTCTTAAACTCAGTCTCACTCTATAGGCCTAGATGGCCTGAAACTAGCTAAGTAGACCCAACTGCATGTGAACTTCTATAGACTGCTTGTCTCTGCCTCCAGAGAGATGAGATTAAGTGTACGTGCCACCAAGTAAGGCTAGTTTTATATCTTGACTTCCGTGATATGTACAGAAGTAACTCTGTGGTGTAATGACTTTAGCCTTTGGAACAGTGTCTAGAAATGATGTATCTGGGTCATATTAAAGTTTACTTTCTAATTCGTTTAAAGAAACTGCTACTATGTTCATAGCAGCATTATTCGTAATAGCCAGAACCTGGAAACAACCTAGGTGCCCCTCAATGGAAGAATGGATCCAGAAAGTGTGGAATATATACACATTGGAGTACTACTCAGCGGAAAAAAACAATGACATCTTGA
>JAQHUG010000028.1:1588438-1612231 GCA_028555095.1 Dicrostonyx torquatus | reverse complement strand
TCTCAACTGATCTTCTCTTGTTTCCAGGGGAGGCTTCCAGTGAAGGGACTTGGCTGCATTCATTTGAGGTGTTGGCCAAGGAGGTCCTGTGGAAGCCCCCAAAGAACCTAGGCTGATGCTAAGGCAAAAGGGTTATTTTCTGAAAATGGACAGAAGGTTCCATTTGCCAAGGACAGCTTTCACACAACTTGTTGAGCATGGAGAAGTTGAGATGATGTGGATATGAAGCATTTATTCCTATGTTCTATTCTTTTTAGTGCCAGAATGTACACTGTAGTTTATGGGAAGAGAAACCCAGGCAACAGCTGAGCCACAATATCTTGAAGGTAAGACTCTGTTCTGTTGACACCATATAATTTAGACACAGGATTTAGAGGAAGAAAACTGAAACTGAACTGAAAGCTTCTTTTCTGGGGAAGTTCTCATAATACCAGATGTTATACAGATGCCAAAGGACGAATGCAATTTGTAATCCAACCTAGCAGAGACACCTAAAGGTCACATCAATAAGCAACCTGACAAGATTCGTTCAGAAGTTCAATAGCAACTCTCATATGTGATGGGTTAACCAACAACACTCTAAGTGGATTGATAATATGAATAAGAAAATTCATGCCTGGTGAGGTCAAGGACCTTGAAAGAAAGCTTTTACTTGTGACTTTTGCAAATCAATACAATCTCTAACCTGCATTCTAAATACTATTTCTTACACCCTCAAGTAAGTGTATCTCTCACCCCTCATGAAAGAATATTATGTACAAAAATCCACAATTGCCCGAAACTTAGAGTACAAACGACTACTTAGTGTCCAATCCCAATCAATTAATATATGCACAGCACAACCTATACTGAGAGAACATTGTGGAAGAGGGGATGGAAAGACTGGAAGAGCCAAAGGACCAAGATATCTCTTGTCAGATAGTGTGTTCTATGTATGATAGAATAGCTGCACCTGGAATCTCAACAGTCTGGATGCCTAGCTAAAACATGCAGAAAGGAATCAGAGGTTGGAAATGGGAAAATATCATGAGGTTTCATCCTTATGTAGACCAACAGGCAATCACTAGCTGGTGAAAGAATTAGAATCAGTCTTCTCCAGGAATATGTCCCATGAAAGGAAATCCAATTCTAAATACTCAACTCTAAACACATATACATTCAATGAAAATGAAATGTTCTCAGGAGGTTGTGTAAAAATAATAATTAAAGAAGATATCCTGTACTCATAGGGAGTGGATGTACATGGGATTTGGAAGGGGACAAGAAACACAAGGAAAAAGTTTTATGTATACCAGTTTTGTATGAAATTCTCAAAACATTCTAAAAATGAAAGAAAAATTGCCACAAATTAAACCAAAATAACTAACCGTGGAGGTTTTACCTGTGTACTTGTGTTTGAGCTAATATGAGAATGAACAAAATTTATAACTCAGAATATCCTGATGCCTTCAGATCTCCTCAAAATTATTTTAAATTTATATGTTGTATTTAACATATCTTTTTCATAAGTACTTTATCAAATCAACAAAAATGAATTGATCACTCTATGTGACCAACAGAAAATTATTTAAATATTTAAAATGTTGCATTTCATGAATAATTTAATTATATTTCTGCAATTATAAAGCAAAGATTATCTCTCTTAAATCATTTAAACTCCCCTCTAAATCTTTACTTTGTCTTTCATGTTCATAGGGATCAAATTCATATGTGTGCATATGCAAGGCATTAATAAAGGAGAGTTTTGCTCCCATACATGTTTCTGTCATTTCTTGTTGCCTTTTGGATGCACACCACAAAGCAGTGAATGAAAAGTTATCACATCACTGTACATCATAATTTTGGGTCACAGATCTTGTATGGCTTTAACTGATAACTTGCTTTCCACACTGAAGAACTCAGTTGGGTAAACATCACACTAGGTATTATTCACCTGACATTCTGCAAAGAAAGTTACAAGAGCGTGGGCTCTCAGTTTTCAGTGTGTTTCTTGGGGTCTCTGGTTCATCAATGGAGGAGCATTTCACAACATTGCTTTGGATTCCAAGCCATGATTGCCATGCTAAAATCTGTCCTTTTAATAGTTCATTTTCTTGTGGCTACTGGTCTTCAGATTTTTTTCCTTGCATGAAATTCTAGTACTCAAATCAGGATTATTCTCTTAGATGAGGCTTACTTGCATCTGCCTCTTCACCTTGCTTCTCCACACCGGCATATAGAAGCACGCTCACCTCATTTCAAAATAAGCAGCTCAAACATTACAGCATCATTTTTACACTGCTCTCAGAATGGATTCCAGACCTTAGTAAGAAACACCACAATTCAACTAATTTTCCTCAAGATAAGATTGAATTTCTTTTCAAATTCTTCATTGTTTAAAATATGTCAGTCCTCTCATTCTTCTGGCTGGCTTTTTTCTCAAAGTGTATCTGCATTTTTTTTTTCTTGCTGACAGGGTCACTTTCTAGTCTAGGTAAATAATATTTCTTATTTGCATTGTTGCGGCCTCTTACTAATTACATTCTTTTAACTAGGTCTCTAATTCTTTCAAATCCATTTTCCAAACAACGTGGGAAGAGCATCATTTCAAATGCAAATTAGATGGAATTTTACTTCATAAAAATCTTCAAGTGTTCCCCTTGCCTTTTTTTTTTATGATGTCCTACATCTTTAGCAGGGTTTAAATCACCTTGAAATTTGTGGCCCCTGTTTTTCTGGCAAACTTAATTTCCTGCCTTTTACAAATCAACCTTACAAGTAATCTCTTATTCACAAAATTAAATATCTTTCAATTTCCTGAGTGACTCTATATTTCCTTTAATGGCATGTTTTGAACAAAATGCTGTATTTTATTGATATTTCTACTTCCGTTTATGATTCATTCACCTTTCTAGATTTTAGCCGTTATTCAGAAATAATTTCTTTTCACTGGCCTCATAAGGAGCTCTTAGGAGAAGATTATGTACCCTCCTGTGCAGTTGAATAATATACTAAATTTCTTTTTTCACACACTTTACCACATAGAATTTTAAATGATTTTCCTTCTACACCACATGTTCTATATGTGATTAATAGTTTTTCCCCCTTAGTGAATTTTCATGATAGTGTTAATTTAGTGTTGAGTCATAAACCTTGTAGCATCTCCTGTCATGTTGATGAATAAGTGATTGGATGAATACATGAGTTAGAGACTTTCTGAACGAAGCATATGCATTCTGCCTTCTACCTTTCCTCTTATTTTTTTGGTAGAATGATAAATCTATTGATTTGATTGCATAAGATCCCAATCTCTCATTTGTAATGCAGAGTAAACAGTAACTCAAAAGCTTGCATTTGTCAACACCGACCCATCTCTCCTATCTGACTTTTACCTAGAAAGTGGAGAATGTCTACTCTTCTCCCTAGGAATAGAGAGAATAGACACAATATTGGTGCAGGAGAATTGTCTGTATTCTGTCAATCATGTTTTAAATAAATGCTGATTGGCCAGGCAGGGAGTATAGGCGGGAAAAACCAGACAGGAAGTAGAGGTGAGAACAGAAGAATTCAGGGAAGCAGGAAGCTTCCCTGGCATTCCTGCCAAGTCCACCGAAGATGGAGCATGTGTCCCTGTCCCGGCCGAGAAAAGGTACCGGCCATGTGGCTAACATAGCAACCGGACGGGACAGAAACCCCAACGAGCAGGCCCCTCATGTTACACAATATGTTACTTATGTTTGTGCCCCTTCTTTGATTCTTCAAATGCTTCACCCCTTCTTTTATATTTACTTCAGGAAGCAGCTCTAAGTACCAGGTCACATGATATCTTTTCATACTTAGTCCCGGAAGCACCTAAAAGTACCAGGTCATACGTATGTTGTCTAGAGGTACTGGTGTGGGGCTCTTCCAAGAGTATAGGGACATTGTGCCCCTATATAATGTAGTTATTTGATGTTTTGTTGGTATGCAGTTGCTTAATTTCTCTGTCTGTTTATAATTTATTTCTACTGCAAGGTAAAAGGACGGAGTTGCTTTCTGTTTCTTGTCATTTCAAAGGCAATAGATCTAGCAGGAGATATTAAGCATGCTAGAAACTGTTGCTAGGCCAACATCAGAAAGTGGAGATTTAGAAGGGATGTTAAAAAGGAGAGGGATTTTTCCTTTCTGCATTTTAGGTGTTCTGTGTCTGTGGTTTCAAACTGTAAAGGATTGAAACATTCAGAAATTCCGGGTCAATAGGACTGGAGAGATGGGTTAGTTAGGAGAACTGGTGCTGCTCTAGGAGATCTTGGAACAGTGCTCCGCACCCACATGGTAGCGCACAGCTCTCTGTAACTTCAGTTTCTGTAATCCAGAGTCCTTTAAGATCCTCACTGACCCACACATCATACACCCATGGTGCACAGACATACATACAGGCAAACAACAATAACATATACAATAATAAAACACGCTAAAAATTAGGGACCAAGGCTTCTGAGGTGGCTGAGTGGATAAGGGCTCTGACTGAGCAAGCCTGGTGACTTGAGTCCTATGCCTGGAATGCACACAAGAGTAGAAAAGGACAAGTGGCTCCAGCAAATGTTTCTATGGCAGATATATGTGCTATGGCATGCACACACAAATATTATATACACAGAATAATAATAAACAAAATGATTACAAACATAAGAAACAACTGAAGCCGAGCAGTGGTGGCACATGCCTTTAACCCCAGCACTTGAGAGGCAGACACAGGTGGATCTCAATGAGTTTGAGGCCAGTCTGGTTTACAAAGTAAGTTTCAGGACAGCCAGAACTGTTACACAGAAGAAAGAAACATGTGACAGTCTCAAGATTATGTACGCAGCTTCATGCAAATGCTGTTCTGCTTTATATAAAGTCTATGAAACATTGCAAATTTTGTTAGCATCTACTTCCCCACATGTACTGAAGAGGAATATGCAGACATAATTCATAATTTTAAAATTGTCACGTTCCCTGTGTATTTCTGGAAATGCTTCTATCATCATAAGTAAATATTCAAGTCTCAGAAACTTCTTAAACTCAACAGAAAAGGTTTAGAACCTAACTAAAGTTATTTGTGGATGGAAAGATGTCTGTAAAGATGATGAAAGTACAGACGAAGAACCTTATCAACTGTCATTAACAAGTGATGAGAAGCGTTCAGTAGAGCTCTCAATTCCAGATAACCTGGTACTCTACTCCAACCTACATAAATCAAAGCTCCCCTCAAGATATTGGATAGACTGCTGTTGTGAAAACTGAAGTAATTTAGAATAAAAGGGCTTTCACAAAGATACTTACATTGGCTATATTAATACATGATTTTTCTTATTGTTTTCCCAACCCAAACGTAAAATACCCAAGAAGCACTTTATCTTTCTTAATGATTTATTTATTTTTATTTTACATGCATTGGTATTCTGTCTGCATGTATGTCTGTGTAAGGGTGTCCAATTCTCTGGAACAGGACTTGAAAACATCTGGGGGCTGTCATATGGGTGTTTGAAGTTCAACCCAGGTCCTCTGAACCATCTCTCCAACCTGGGAAATCATTTATATCAGATAACACACATTGTCTTTTTCATAGGCCTCCATTTGTGTTTTAAATTTAATGTTATTTTGCCCTTTAGCTTAGCTGACTGGGTTTTATTGCATACCTAGCAATAATATTGTACAATATTATTGTTGTAAATGTACAAGCTCCTTATTTAAATAATTTATTTCTGTATTTAGTTTTATAAAAAACATTCACACATAGTTTTGAAATAATTTTGGAGCCAGGTGGTGTTGCCTTTAATCCCAGCACCTGGGAGGAAGAGGCAGGCAAATCTTTGTGAGTTTGAGACCAGCCTGGTCTACAAGAGTAGTTCCAGGACAGTCTCAAAAGCTACAGAGAAACCCTGTCTTGAAAATAAAAAAAATTAAATATTTTTGGAAAATTTCTTAGTCTAAGAAAATATTAGATTTCATCTTAACTTACACATTTTAAGTTCTGAGTCACTTTATTGGCTTATATATAAGCCTGCATATTTTCTGCATTGATTATTTCAGTAGGCAGTATGTGGTATATTTTCATTAATAATAAAGTGACAATATGGCAATATTTTCCTTATCCTCTGTTTATATCAGAAATATTGCATGTTCAAAATGTATTTGGTAGATATGCATGTGTTCTCTGTCTCATAACAGTTTTTCATATATGCATATTTATGAAGATATTGGTTCCAAACAAGCTGAAGAAAGGTACTGAATATAAATTAATTCAAGGGTTATGATTCTTTAATATCGTGTTTTGAAATGTGGTCATTAAAAATGACCACTAATTATTCACACATTGCAGTGTTTCAAAGATATTTCTCCAACAGCTTCAACACATTTAAAACATCACTTATATGTTTTGCATGATGTTAGGCTTACATTTACATGCCTCCCACTCCAACCTGCTCTCCTGCTCCCTCTATTTTCTTCCTATGCTTCATCATACCGGGAGATGTGTCTGAAAGTAAAAATCGCAGGATTTCACTGTTATTTCTGGAAACTGTTAGCTCAGTACTATAGCTTCCAAAATTGACATTCTTGGTAGGCATCATTAGTTAAATATTTCTCAGAGGGAATGTCCAATGCTCTGAATTCTAAAGAAACAGAGAGAGATTCGAGAAAAGAATGAGCTCCTTGCATGTATAAAATATGATAAAAACACTGCTCCTGAATAAAAAGCACTACTCCTAAACTGAAGATATTCATGGTAGAGCTCATCTGAGAAATTTATCAATCCGGACACTTCAGCATTTAATTTTGCCTCTCCTGCCTTCTTAACTTTGTTTTAAAGTAGCATTTTCTCTCTCTCTCTCTCTCTCTCTCTCTCTCTCTCTCTCTCTCTCTCTCTCTCTCTCTGTGTGTGTGTGTGTGTGTGTGTATGGAAGATCTAAGACTACGGTTTCCTGTGACATCAGAAGTTCTTCTTTGTGTAACCCAGAGTTGTTTTTATCATGTCATTTTTGGGCAACCATATTTTTCAGATTTGAAGAGTGCAGCTTCCTAATCATGTCTAGACAACACCATTTAGCATCAGATATCTTGGACTTCTGAATCTTGCAAACTTTTCCACTCCTAACCAGACCCATCTGATCTGCCATAAATATACACAAATAAAAGTGGCAATAAGTTGACTCATTATTTATAACAATAAATTAAATAAGAAGTCGTGAATTTAAATGGAGTTCAGGAAGAAAAGAAAATGACTTAAATCTGAACTCAATTATGAAATTCTTAAAAGAATAAAAACTGAATCAAAATGATTACTTGCAACAAAAATGTTGCAATTTGGAAGAAATTGAGAAGAAATAGCCCTGCAATAGAAGCAACATAAATTTCACAAAATTTAAGTGGAAGGAATTCTCTACCTTACTGTGAGAGGAGGAAAAGAAAAACAGGATGATGTCGTGGTTCGTGTATATGTGTATGTCCAAGATATTGTCAGACAAAAAGCCAAAAAATAATAATAGAAATTAATAAACAACTTACTTTCTTTTTTTACTTTTATTTAAAATTGATCCACTTCTCATACAAAGTATCCTGATTGTATTTCCCCTTCTTCTATTTCTCCCAGTTACTTCTCAGGTCTTCTCTCTTCCATATCCAATCTCTCATTAGAAAAGAACAGAAGTAACAACCAAATGTTGCAAAAAAATATAATAAAATGAAGCAAAATCTATCACACTGGAGTTGGACATGGCAACCCAACAAGAGGAAAAGAGTTCCATGAGCAGGAACGAGAAGCAGAGACTCGCTTCGGTCATCATCACAGTCAGGAATCTCATAAAACCACTATGCTAAGAGCTATCCTATATACACAGAGGAGCTAGTGTACACAGTGGGCCCTGTCAGTCTCTGTGAGCTTATATACACACAGCTTTGTTGATTCAGAGTTCCAGGTTCTCCTGGTGTCTTCCATCTCCTCTGACACAATCTCCCCACTTCTTCTTGCTCTGTATCCTGAATTTATTAAAAGGGTTTATGGAGACCCTTTTCCCTTACCTCCCCTCAGCCTCCTCCTGCCTCCCATCCATTCCACTTCCATTTCTATTTAGAAAAGGTCAGGTGTTGCATGGATTTTAACAAAAAAATGGCATGTCAAGTGGTAGTAAGAAGAAGCACCTGGTTTTGTATTAGGTTGTGCCTATCCGTATAGTATTCAGAGGGTTTCTATTCAGCAACTGGTGGAAAAAGCCACAGTCAAACATTAGGTCTATGTGAGTTCGAGACCAGCCTGGTCTACAAGAGCTAGTTCCAGCGCAGGCTCCAAAGCCACTGAGAAACCCTGTCTCGAAAAACCAAAAAACAAACAAACAAAAGGTTAGGTCTAACTCTGGGACTCCTGTCAAAGAGAGGGAAGAAGGATTCAAGGAGCCAAAACAATCATGAACATCACAAGAAAACATACAGAATTAACTAACCTGAGCTCATAGGTGTCACAGAGACTGAAGTAACAACCAGGGAGCCTGCATGGACTGAGAAAAGTCCTCTGCTTATATGTGACAGCTGTGTAGCTTGGTCTCTTTATGAATCTCCGAGCAGTGGAAGCAGGGGCTGTGTCTGACACCTTAGTTTGGGACCCTATTGATTGTGATTTTTTGCTGATGTCTTGATTACTTGGTTTGGTGTGTTTAGTTCTCGAAGAGATGATTTTTGCATTTGAGATTTTTGGTTGTATGTTTGGTTCCTTGGTTTCTGATACCTTTCTGGATTTTTGGAAAGTGTGATGGTTATGGGTTGAATGTTTCTCGGCCTCTTAAACTGGTGTGTTCTCAGGGAACGCCTCCTGGTGCGAAAGGTGATGATCCGGGTATGGGTTGAAAGAAGTGTAACTGGAGAAGTTCTTTGTGATCGACTGGGGATGAATGCAGAGAGTAAAGGGAGACCTCTGCAGGTTTTCTGCTACAGATCTGGTAATCTGGTGTGATGCTTGGTGGATCAGATCTCAGGAGCAGCAGTAGAGGTGTTTATCTGCCCTCAGCCTACTTGCTGCCCTGATAGGAGTGGAGCTTGTGTTTCAAGTAGGACCAGATGAACTTGGGGACTGAGAGAAGGAACATGTTTACTGAGGGAGGTTGGGAGGAGATGGTCCAGTGGGTGAGGACAAGAGAAAGATGTCCGCAGCTGGTGTACTGGTGCAGTGCTATGGACTAGGCTGAGGGGTTGGGTCTTTTGAAACAGAGTCTTGTAAGTTCTTTAAGTTATGTCTTATTGTCAAGTGACAATATTCAGTAGGAGTGTAAAACATGGTAGAATATGAGGATTCTGTGCATTTTTCTTGTCTCTATTCAGACATAGGCTGCGGAACCCCTGTAGTCATTGGTGAGTCTGAGCTGAATGGTTAAGTTTCTTTTAGTCTTATTCCAACCAATTTCTCCCAGTGAGATATTCTACACTGTTCTACCTTCAATATTTAATATTGATCTCAGCATTTATTTTAGAAGTGTGAAACAGAAAAGTGGTGTGAACATACATTTTACTTGTAAGTAGATGTTCCTTTGTCCACATGGATTGTACACTATGTTATCCTAAATCCATCAAAATTAACCCCAAATTTAATAACTTCTTTTCTTCATTTTCTACTCTAGGTTCCTAAAATGAATGTGACAAACACTTGTAAAGCTAAAGCAGAAAATTATTCCTTTGAATACAGATGATGGCATCACTGTACCATTCTTATTCTTATACTTTTCCTCAACTAAACAGCTTTTGCTCATTTTATTTCCTTATGTGTTCACCTGTGGTTGTTATGAAAATGCATTTGAAGAGCAGTGCCTTAAGTAAGATGGAAATACTTGAAATCTTTTTTTTTTTTTTTTTTTTTTTTGGTTTTTCGAGACAGGGTTTCTCTGTAGCTTTGGAGCCTGTCCTGGAACTAGCTCTTGTAGACCAGGCTGGCCTTGAACCCACAGAGATCCACCTGCCTCTGCCTCCGGAGTGCTGGGATTAAAGGCGTGCGCCACCACCGCCCGGCAATACTTGAAATCTTACCCTGCTGTTTTGATGCACCTTTTTTTAATGGTTATGATGAGTAAAACATCTTTTTCTTGTCTCTCCTTTCCTCCCTTCCTCCTGCCTTCATTATTTCATTCCTTCCCACCTTCCTTTCTTTCTTCCCTCCCTCCTTCCTATTTTCTTTCCTTCTTTCTTCGTTCTTCCCTCCTTCCCTCCCTCCCTCCCTTCTCTCTCTCCTTCTTTCTGTCTTTGTTTTTTTTTTTCTATTTTTAATGACAGAAGGTAGAATCACAGCAGGGTTCACCAAAAGAAATTTAGAGATTCTAGAAAACTTTTCTAGGAAACAAAGGTTTAGAAATAGAACTTTCAGTTTGACAGTCAATGTTCTGTCTGAAGTCTTGTTTAATGAAAATAAAAGCAAATGATAAAAATTTGTATATGAATCATGCCACCCAACCATCAGAATTATGTCTATTTGAAAGAGAAATTAAAATTTTCATCATGCTTCCTTTATATAGTATATTTTCATATGAATATATAAAAAGCTATTATAATCAGCCCATATTTCTGATTGAAAAAAGAAAGAGCTAATCAGTTAAACTTTTAGAAACTGGGATTGATTTATTTGTGAATACTAAAAGGAAATCTATTTTGGAACTTCTATTACTCATACAGTTTTCAACAAGGAAGAAAATTTAGATTGTCATCAACGGCTTTAAAACTCTACAAATATCTTTTTTTTTTATTGATACAAAAATATTAGTCAAGGAAGGTAACTGGGTTTGTTAGTTGGGCCTTCTCAAACCTATTTTTTCTACACAAAGAAGTAGACACTGACTTTAATGTGCTGTACAAACTATTACTATGGAAAACGTAAAACTGATGTGGAATACATAATTGGTACTTAATGTGTTATAGTAATATCCCTCAAAGAATTTGTGTTTGTTGAAAAAGTTGTCTTTTTAAAAATAAGCCAGGAATTCAATAGTAAATAAGGTAAATATTTTTAAATAATGTTTACAACTCTCTGGAGGTTTGATGTGAATTACACAATATTTGTTAATTTTTATAAGCCAAATAATATATGTGTAGTCTCTGACACATTTTCACTTCTTCCTTTTCTTTTCATTCATTTATTTAAAATTTGTTTTAATTTTACTTACCAGCCCCAGTTCTTCCTGTTTTTGCTTCTCCCTCACCCACCTTGCCCCATCTCACCTCCCATTTTCTTTTTCTTTTAGGTGCTACAACTCCCCCCCGAAGAAGAATATTTTTATTAATTATTTGTTAATTTCAAACATACAGTCCATCTGGATCACACTCACTTACCATTCTTCCTAGGTCCACCCTTTCACCCTTGCAACCTTTCCCAAAAAAGAAAAATAAATACATCAATTCCAATTTGTGTTGCTCATTGGAGCATGGTCAAACCCTCTGTGGCCAGCCCCTTAGAGAAAACTGAGTCATTGTTCCCCATTCCCCCACCCTACCTCACCCCCAGAAGCCATCAACCGTGAGGAGCTACACTTGAACGTACTTATCACAGGTTTTAAGGACTCTCTTCAATAGTTTCCTGTTTGGACTGACTCTTTTTGAGGGGAGATTGTCACAGAAGCCTTCAATGTCTTTCAATTTCACCTAAGAGTCTGCAGTCATCCATACCACTGCAAAAGAAACTTTCTTGCTCATAACAGCCAGGGGCAGCATGGAGCACAGACACCCACAAGGCCTCCAGCTGGGCACAGAACACAGACCTCAAAATGGTCTCTGGCAACAGCACACACCACGAACCTCACTGTGGCTTCCTTCCAGATGCAGTCAGATCATGGACACCAACAAGGCCTCTGGCTGTAGCACAGACCAAGGTTAACAGCATGGCTTCTGGCAGCAGCATGGACTGTGGAGGTCTTTCGAGAAGGCTTAATCCAGCAGATGAACCATTCTTTATCTTGGATATCTTGTTGCTCGGAGCCACAATAAGTGTGCACCTGGACAGAACACGTTCGAGGGCAGAATCTGTGCAATTCTGTGTCTCTCCACTGAGCACTGCTTTGCTCTGTCATCTTTCCTTCCAATTTTGTGAGTTCACTTTTAGAAACCATCTTCCCACAGGACCTGCTTTTTCGTTTAACGTTGTTCCGGAGTTCTCTGCAGACTCATCCTCTGCCACCTTGTCTCCCCTTGAAGCCTCTGTGGGTCTTTCAGGATCCTTGGAGCAATTCTGCATACCAAAGAGTTACAGTGGCTGCCACCATCTTGTTTTTCTCTCAATAATCTACACATTACAACTTTATCTCTACCTTTTGTTTTTTATGTTTATTTTTTGAGGCTAGCCTTGTACTCACTACCTAGCCAATGATGACCCTGAACTCCTGATCCTCCTACCTCCACCTCCATATTATGAGTCCTGGAATTATAGGCTTGCATCATGACGTCCCGATTATATTGTCTTTGGGAAAGGCTAAGAAGTTTCTACCACTGAGCTACATCCCCAGCCCCACAAAGTATTCTTTTTTATTTTACTTTTTTATTGATATTTATCGAGCTCTACATTTTTCTCTGCTCCCTTCCCTGTCTCTCCCCTCCCCATTCAGGCGTCCCCCAAAGTCCCCATGCTCCTAATTTCCAAAAGAGATCTTGTCATTTTCTACTTCCCATGTAGATTAGATCTATGTAAGTCTCTCTTAGTGTCTGCATTGTTGTCTAAGTTTTCTGGGATTGTGGTTTGTAGGCTGGCTTTCTTTGCTTTATGCTTAAAACCGCCTATGAGTGAGTACATAGGATAATTGTTTCTCTATGTCTGGGTTACCTCACTCAAAATAATGTTGTCTAGTTCTATCCATTTTCCTGCAAACTTCAAGATGTCGGGTTTTTTTCTGCTGTGTAGTACTCCATTGTGTAAATGTACCACATTTTTCTTATTCATTCTTCGGTTGAGGGGCATTTGGGTTGTGTCCAGGTTCTGGCTATGACAAACAAAGCTGCTATGATCATAGTTGAGCACATGTCTTTATTACATAATTGAGCATCCTTAGAATATATACCCAAAAGTGGTATTACTTGGTCTTGAGGAAGGTTGTTTCCTAATTTTCTGAGAAATCACCACACTGACATCCAAAGGGGTTGTACCAGCTTGCATTCCCACCAGCAATGCAGAAATGTTCCCTTTTCCCCACAACCTCTCCAGCATAAGTTGTCATCAGTGTTTTTGATCTTGGCCATTTACAGGGGTAAGATGGAATCTCAGAGTTGTTTTGATTTGCATTTCTCTGATGACTAAGGATGTTGAACATTTCCTTAAGTGTCTTTCAGCCATTTTAGATTCCTCTGTTGAGAGTTCTCTGTTTAGGTCTGTACTCCATTTTTTTTCTTTATTGTTAAAAGAAAAATTTACACTTCCCTTGTCCCAGGCCCTCCAGCTCCCCCCCCCCCCCTCCTCCCTCCCCCTGCTTCCCTAAGAGGGGGCAGGGTACCCTGCCCTGTGGGAAGCCCAAGGCCCTCCCCCCTCCATCCTGGCTCAAGAAGGTGTGCATCCATATAGATTAGGTTCCCAAAAAGCCAATACATGCAGAAGATATAGGTCCCCGTGCCATTATCATTGGCTCAGCGGTTAAGAGCACTGACTGCTCTTCCAGAGGTCCTGAGTTCAATTCCCAGCAACCATATAATGGCTCACAGCCATCTGTAATGAGATCTGATGCCCTTTTCCCATTTTCTTTTTAAGCAGGGTAAGGCCTCCTTTGTGGAGTTGGCAATGTACGACAACAGACCAAGTTGAAGCAGGAACAAGCCCCTCCCCACTGTACCAAGTCAGGGCAAGGTATCCCCCCATTTGAATGGTCTCCAAAAAAGTCAGTTTATACACCCATGATAAGTCCAGCACCCCCAACTGGTCTATCCACATAATGTTCACCCACATTCAGAAGACTTAGTTTGGTCTCATGCAAATTTGACAGCTGTCAATTCAGAGTTCCTGAGCTGCCACGAGCTCAGGTCAGTTTTCTCTGTGGTTTTCCACAATCTTGATCTTGAACTCCCTTACTCATATGACCCCTCTTCCCTAACTTCAATTGAACTCCAGTAGTTCAGTCTAGTGCTTGGCTGTGGATCACTGCATCTTCTTCCATCAGTTTCTGGATGTAGGTCCTGTGGTGATAAATAAGGCAGTCACAGAGGAAGGCCAGTTCAGGTACCCTCTTACCCCCTTCACCTTCTCCATTATTGCTGGAAGTCTTAAGTGGAATCATTCTTGTGGATTTTTGGGGATTTCCCTAGGAGCAAGTTTCTCCCTACCCTCATAATGGCTCCCTCTGTCAAGATAACACTTTCATTCCTTTCCCTCTCTGTCACTCCCCCTAATTGGCCACTGTGATTCCTCATGTTCCCATCCCCTATCTCCTCCCTTTTATTGTCTTGAAAATCTATCCAAATTATCATCTGTTGTAGAATTCATTACAATCAATAAATTTGATACTGCGTGGGTATAATATAAGAAGTTGTGTTTCATGAAATCAGATTTAAAGTCAGGCTCTTTTATGTTTCAAGAGTATATTGTGATAAAAATGTAGAGGTGGAAAGATTGCCCTGTTTTATTGTCTGGAAAGTTAAGGAACAGGAATGATTTATGTAAGTTTTTATGCCCTTTAGAGATAAAACATTTACATAAAATTAAAGTTGTGCTGTTGGGTAGAGAAATATCGGTACTCTTTCAAGGACAAGTGAGTAGATAAAGGCACACAGCCTATTATCACAATAGCATAGCATTAATTCGGAATTCAGTTAATTATTTTCTGTCTAAGATAACTATATTTCAAGAGGAATATTTGAGATTTGACAAATGCTTTTAATTCAGTGAGTGGATATAAATATTTCATAGTTGAAAATTCTTACTCATGATTTGTGTGCCCAAGTAATGTTCCCAATCAGAGAAAATGGAAGTGCTTTATGGCTTCCTTTATTGTATGCAAAGTTCAAACGGATAAGTTGGGCTTAGCTTGGCCGAAACACTAGTTTAGACAACCATGTTTCATTTTTATAGATGATCCAATAAAAAAGACTCATAGCTAAAATGTTTATATTGTAAATTGTGATAAAAAGCTACTGAAGGCACCTGTCTTTTGTGTGATTTTCTGCTTACTATGGGGGCTAGTCTGATGAGTCGCACAGTTGAAAATCAGGGGTGCACAGCATTCTGCAGAATCCATTTGAAAGTTCACTAGACAAGTAGGTAGAAAGGAAGAATGCAGTGCTACCTGACAAATTTTAAATGACCCATCTAGTTCTTTTTCTCTATTTTCTTTTGGCTTTCCATACCCCCTATTACATGACAATCTATCCAGACACATTTCATTCCCCTACTGTAGTTACTCTTTACCTCTTCGTAGTACTATACTTTACCTCCCCTTCCTTAAAAGATCTCCCTCTTTCCACATTCCGTTTACTAACTACCTAACCCCTATGGTTGTTCACATTAAAATGCATTTCTAAAACTTAAAGCTAGCATTCACATATAAGAGAGCAATTGCAATATTTGACAGTGGGGGCTGAGTTACTTTTCTCAAGATGATTATTTCTAGGTCCATTTATCAAAAAATATTTTTCAATATTATCTAATATTTATTATTTACATTTACTATAATGTAGTTTGATTAGGCTATTATCCCTTTGCAAAGTTCTTCCAGATCATCACCATCTTCCTACCCACTAAGTTTGTGTCTCTAACACAAAAATTACTTAAAAACTAAAAATACCCAAACAAATATGAAAAACAAACAAAAAATGGAAATCAAAACAGATAAACTAAAATAAGGAAAATCAATAAAACAAATAGGAAAAGTTAGTGAGATATTCTACTATACCCATGGAAATTTACCTTCCAGATAGTATCAGCAATTACTCCTCTTGCAGTAGATAAGAATTATTACTGAGACAAAAAACTGGACAATGTAAAGACAGTGAAAGCCTTTGAAAGAGCTACTCCTAAATGGAATAGCTTCATCATATCCCTCCCTTCAGGGCTCAGGAAGGTTTGCAGATGAAGAAGATGAAGCGATGTAATTGTGATCAGGTTTAGATGATTCCAAGAAAACAGAGTCTTCCAGACACAAAGTAGAACACACTTATGGCAATCACAGAGACTGTGGCAGCATGAGCAGGATTTGTAGAAATTCAAGCCAGATGGAACACCATGCTTGATAGGAGGAAGTAGACACATCCTCCTGTCCTTAAGCAACAAGCTTTCTCCAATTGACTACCTCTCACAAAGAAAAATATTATTTTTTCCAATGGAGTCTCACTGGGTAAATAAACAATCCAAAAGAGTAGTATGATATACCCAGCAGTTGGTGGCTAATAAAAGCAAATTAAATGTATTTTGGAGATTATTCGCCTCATATTCCATTGTTCGAATTCTTATTACTGTTTTTTCTTTGTTGTATAGTATAGTTTTCAATGCGTTTTTAATGGATTTTTAATTGCTTTGTTTTTTTGTTTGTTTCTTTGTGTGTATGTGTGTGTGTATGTGTGTCTTGCATGCTTTCTCTTATTTTCACTCTGGTTATGTTTCTATATTGTTTATTTTTCTTATAAAGAGGGAAAAAAGAAGAATTGGTATTGGATAGGTGGGAAAATCGTGATGATCTGAGAGGAGATAAAGAAAAGGGAACTGTAATCAGAATATGTAGAATTAATTAAATTAAAAGACAAATTAAATACAGAAATCATTGTATCAACCAAGATCTATAGGAGTAGAAATATAGATAGCACAGCAATTAGTAAATAAAAGGTTTTGAAAATATAAAACATTCTTGTCTAAATTATAATGATGTAGGAAGGATTAAATGATGCCTATGATATATGACAAGTAACTAGTAATAAGGTTAAAATATGTTCCATTAAAATTATACTTAAGGCTATACTTTATAAATTTTAAGATTTGTTGTGTAACTTTATTGATATTACATATAAATTCCTACAGCTTGACTATCCTACTTGTAATGTACCTCTTAGAAAGCCCAGTTAATGCTGCTTGTGCATATTCATGTTTTAACATTTTATTTAATTTTGAAGGCTATTTAAGGTATTTATTTAATATTCACAAAAGTATATTGTATGTTTATGTCTAATATACCCTCCCATTCACTCTTTTCAAATTCATCTATATCCCTCTCCATATAATTTTTGATATAACACTTTCCCTGTGAAAATTACAACGTTAAATAAGTGTGAATTTTTTATGATTTTAATACAAACTAACTTATTTCTTTGCTATCATATATTTCAAATTATCTATTTTTACTTTATTATCTCTGCTTTGTGCTTTATTTAAAATATGTGTGGATTAGGTGAATATTTTCCCCCTAAATGAACTGCTTAAAGCATAAATTATTTCAAAGTACAGATAGGCTTCAGGAAGATTTTATTGTATAAAACACAAATTTCAGCCGGGCGGTGGTGGCACACGTCTTTAACCCCAGCACTCGGGAAGCAGAGGCAGGCAGATCTTTGTGAGTTCAAGACCAGCCTGGTCTACAAGAGCTAGTTCCAGCACAGGTTCCAAAGCCACAGAGAAAACCTGTCTCGAAAAACCAAAAGAAAAAAAAAAACACACACAAACAAACACAAATTTCAGAAGGTTAATTTTAAGTCCTTGTTTATCCAGATTTTAGATTTTGGAGATGTCTTATTCAAGACCCAGATTTCTCAAGTCTCACTTGGAATGTTGGCAATCATAAACCATATAATGTTATATTTTCAGTAGTGGAGACCAAACCGAAGATCTCAGAATTGGTAAATTTTTGTGCTACCCCCAAGCTACACAGATAGCCATTAAAATAAGATTTTGAAGCTTAAAGACGCTTAAAATTTATTTTCTTTTTATTTTGTACTTTTATTATGTGCATGCACAATTAGAACAAAAGAATATTGCCTCTGACAAGCAGGGTAGGACATTATAAATATGCCCTTCCCCAGTCCCAGTGAGTGCTTCCATTGAAAGGTCCGGAAATCTGACTGCTGGGGTCATATCTGCTGGTACAAGAGTATGCATCTGAGAGGGGTTATGTGTATCCATGCTCTCTGTACTGCATAAAACATTGTTATTTTGCCCTTGCATGAAAAAGAATTGTTATTTTGAATTATAGCATATGCTATTGGAATGATAATTTGTTTTGCATAAAATTATGGTGTTCTATCATTTTCCTGTATTTTATCTTCCACAGAAATGTCAGAAAAGTCCTATTGTGCTACCATAAAATCCCCATTTAATCATTATGCCTTCAAATCATGTCTTGTATCACTATAAAAATATATTTTAAAAATCTTTATTTATGTACTGCCAAAAATATGTGAAGCTAAGTTTATTTTAAGAAAAGAACTAATAATATTCTAAACAATGGAAACATTAACAGATAAAAGCTTCCTGAAATACATCATATGGAAAGATTAATAAGCATGTGGCAGATTATAGAACATATTCAAAACGGTGTCTATTTGAATCTTATGTCTTCCAACACCCATGTAAGAAATCCTCATCTGTACTTCTCTGGTACTAAATGGGAAAAACTTGGAAATTTTTTGATCTTGGAGACAGAACCATCCAGTACAGGCAAATGAGTTTGCAAAGAGACCTTGGACATCCTTCTTGTCCTGGCACTATGTGAACACAGGAGAAGACACACTTTCTGAGCAACTGGCTCTCAACCTATTTCTGCATTGGGATGCACCTTGATTTCAAACTTCTAGTCACCAAAGGTGTGATAAAAAATTTGTTTTGATGAAGTTTTATTGTTAGTACAGTTGAGTTAACCATATCCGATAAGATCCCAATTAATGTAACTGAATTATATGAACACAAAGCACTTACATTTTATAATATTTTATATGTGCATGATAACTTCATAAGACAAAGCAGTAAATGGCAAAAATTGAAAATATTATATATTTAAGATTTCAAATGTAATGCGATTTATTATTTTTCCACTTTCATTCTATATTTATTTTTATTTAAAAATAGTTCACTCAGACCTTAAGCTGTGCCTCTCAATCTGCTACAGTGTCCAACATAACCACCACTAATATACTGACTTTCTGTCTCTCCCTTTGTTTATCTCTCCTTTTCTATGTCTATATGTAAATCATAGAGAATATGTCATATATATAATACACATATGCAATTTATTCATATATTTTTATAATATTTGAGAATTTTGCTCATTGTATTTTGAATATTTTGACCTTATTTACTATCTACCTTTACAACTGCCCTCTTCAAAATCTCTTCCCTACCCAGCTAGCTTCATGTTTTCTTATGCCCCTCAAAAAATCCAGTTTGTGTTGCACAATTGGACTTGTCAGTAATGCTTGACCCAAAATGTGGTCAATCGATTCTGTGGTTAGGTATGTTATAGGCCTTAGAGGAGAACACAACACTATTATTACGCTAAATGGAGATCGTATCAACATGACTTGTAATGATTTATTGAGCTACAAATCAGAGTATCTGTTAACCTCATCAAGAGATTTTCATTTCAGAAGATAATCGCTAACACAGACTTTCAGCTGTCAACATGAAGAAAATAATTGAGTTTGGAAATATCAACCTTAATGGGATATCTATATTGCTTTCTTTCCCACAAGGACTCAGGGAATAATTGCAGAATAGAGGCAAGCTCACATTCCCATTGGGATATTGTGAGTAGGACACAAATTTGGCCAAAGTGTGCTCAAATAATGGAAAAATTGTTCTTCATAGCATTAGCTACTCCTTTTAATTTTTACAAAAAGATGAAATTTCTTAGGTTATATGGACTTAACACACTTCTGTGTGATGAACAAAACAATTTGAAATAATTCTTTGAGATGCCTAAAAAAATGGCTCAGGTTATAAAAGCACTAAACCCTAGTTCCTGAGTACTGTCTGAGGAGAGAACTAAATTTATAAAGGTGTACTCTGACCTCCACAAGGACTTAAGAATGTTCTCAGACCCATGTATGTATACACACACACACACACACACACACACACACACACACACACAAACATGCACACTACATAAATATACTTAATAACAATTTTAACATAATGTTATCAGAATTTATCCTGATTTGGAGAGGCACTAATTATAAACAAATTTTGAGAATGAAGTTTGATATTCAATCCAGTTTTTTTTGTTTTTTGTTTTTTTTTTTTTCAGTTTAGGGATCCCGCACTGCCTCTTTGAAACAGGCTTAGACTTTGTTACTGTGTTCTGTTATTGAAGCCGCATACTACTCATCTTTTATACATGGTAGAAAATAGGTTTCAGCCTCTCCCAGGGAACACTTAACACGGAAAGAAAGGGAATGCATCACATGTGAAAGACAACAGAGTAATATGACCTGCTGCTAATTTGCAGCGATATTCATTTGGGTAGGATTTGACATTTCTGGATAGGTGTATATTTGTGATTGATATTTTATCCTGTAAAGCATAGCCTTTAAAACAGCTGTGAAATGTCAAGCTATTAATTTACACATTGCAAAATGTGGTGTTAGGAAACCGATTTACATCTTCCCATATTCAACCCTAGGGATACCAGGCTTTGGAGATCATTTCAATTGCGTAACTCTAAAAGTTCCTTCCCTACTTTTAGTGACGAGAAAGTGATGCTTTGCCAAGGGAGCTGGCGAACATTTGTCCTCAGAACTACATGTTGGTTTTGAAAATTTTTCTTCAGTCGACCAGTGATCTTGCATTTAAAATGATAAAGCTATTTTTAAAATGGAGATCTTTATTTTATTTAATATGTAAAGCCTATTTTAAGCATTGTCTCCCTGAAATATAATCATCCTCACATTTTTCTTCTTTGTTTAGAGTAAATATTCATATAAAAAAAAGCAGTATAATCAAATCATGCATTGGGGATGCTTTTAAAGTCACATAAAAATACATTCACAATAAACCTCCGGAGAAAATCATGATATGATACTCAAATTCCTTTGGGAAAATGACATAGGTAAAACACACATGGTTAATAAAAAAAAGTTTTTCCTCCTTTATTGCTTTTCAGAATCTTTTAATTAATTAATAAGTTGACTTCATATTAAATAGATATTAAAGTAGGCTTCGCATAATTATATTTTAATCCTTAAAATATTTTAATTTGTTAAATGTAATTATTTTCTCATTTTAGAATCATAAAATAAAGAGCAAGTTTATTTCCATATAAATTCAATTTCCTTTAGCATTTATTGAAGTAAACCTTGTATTAGTATTATTTTCTATCCTAGTAAAGCTACTTACTTATTGATCTGATCTCTTCTCAGAAATCAAAGTCAACATCCCAGATACTTTTTATAAATTTCCTAAATAATATGAATACAAATATTTAATTAACACTCGCATTAGTTAAGTTTTGAAGTGATTGTTCCAAGGTTGTATAATTCAAGGTCAATGAATCTGAAAAGCTGCTACTTTTATTTTCTAAAAATAGAAAGTAATTGAAATGAAACAATACTGTTAATGTCAACAAAATATAAAACACATGAGAAAAAAATAACATAATTATTAGAACAATGAGATTTATGTATGTTTTATTTTTAATATTTTATGTTGTGTCTATTTTTCTGGGCATCTGACATTAGGCTATTGTTGTGACTTTTACAATGTTTTCAGTATTCCAATCTGGTGGCATAAATCAATAATAAGAAGGACCTGCAGAAGAGATGGCAGTATAGGACAGAAGTTGGGATGCTCATGGCCATGTTCAAGGATCAGGCAGAGATTACAGAGAGAGGAATTACCTTCTAAGATCGAAAGCTGGGACTATGTTAGGGGTTCAGCTTTAGCAGATTAAGGTGCACAGTGTGGAAATTAAAAGGGATAGGGATAGAAAGAATGCCTTATGTGATTTCTGTTGGATTAAGACTCAGTTTGTCAAAGCACACAGAACAATTATCTATAGGGTGCTTCATACAATGTTACTCTCTTTCTTTAAGGTTTCGGGAATATCATAAAAGATGGAGCTTATAACATCAAGAACCAGCATTAAAGGAAGACTGTTATCCAACAGTAACTTCTGAACACAGAGATGTACTCCTCAATTCACTGGAACTAAGTCATCTTGCACAGAGTCTACACAAGATCAAGCCAATAAACAGCTTAGCATGGATTAAAAGGGGGCCTGAGAGCCTTACCACCCTGCTGCTGAGGATATAATGTCAGGGTCATGGTTGCTGGGGAAAAGAGCATTGGTTTCTCCAGGGGTGTTCCTGAGGTAGTTTGACCATGAACCGTGGGCTAGTTTTATATTCAGGTGCATTTCAATAGCATTAAATTTGTGAAGGGGAATGGTCCTAGCCTATTCGGCTTATAGCCACACCCCGCCATTAGTTAATTATTCCGCCCCTAATTAGCCGTTAGCTAATTACTAGGGGTTGGACCATTAGGTCCCAATTAGGAATATAAGGGCAGATTCATGTGGTAAGCGCTCTCTCTGCGGATCGCCGGTCTTCCGTCATCTTCGGAGAGGCACGATTCCAGAGTCTGGTATTGTAAACCTGTCTGTGTTCCTTTTTCTATTAAACTGAATGTTTTATATATAGCTAGTTTGGGTGATGACTAATTAATATAGTAACGCTTGGTAACAAATTTGAACCCTGTCGACCATTTTAGAAAAAAGAAGAGGAAATGAAGTTGGGGTCAAGAGGTTTAGGAAGAGTTAGAGAAGGGTTGTTGGTGTGGATATGATGAAAATATATTTTAGACATGTAAACTAAAATTCATTAAAGCTTATTGAAATTGAAGAAGTCTAAATAAGTGGCCAGGGTATAGCATGCGTACGAAAGATGGAACTTTCTAGTATTAAAATGTCATGATTTGATCTGTGTGTTCACTCTACTCAAAATAAAATCTCAGCATATCCATTATGGATATCAATATATTTTCATACTCATTTGCAGAGATACAAAACAAAAACTGCATATACAAAAACACTGAGGAAGATAGCTAAATATTTCTTTGTATGTTGTGTAAATATATCTACTCTGTGAATACAAATAGATATATAATAGAAAGCGTTAGCACAAATACACACAAGTATGTCATAAAAGAGCACATAATAACATTGACAGATGATAATGTAGATAAGGGCAATAACACTCTTTACTCTTTAGCTACAATTTCACAACTGTCTAAGCTCTTTATGAAAGAATGAATCCTAAAAAATTCAATATTCAAACAGGAGTGAAAAGCACTTTAGTGAAGTGTTTTCTTTTTTACTTTATAGTAAAAATATTAAAAGCTTTTAGCCTGGAAAAAAATCTCCATTTACATCACTGCTTAAATTCCTTTCCATTTTTTGTGAGGAAATCATGTCACACTAACTAATGCATAACGTATTTTTTCTTAAGAAATTTTAAACCAATCATCCTTTGTGGCACAGTCTGTAGAGAACTGTTCATTCTCCAGGCACTTTAATAAAGTGCTATGTCAGTTAAGACAGTGGTAACAAGGATCTTAAATAGAAAGAGAAATGAAAGGCTGTAGAGGAGCAATATAGCTCCTTCAAAGACAGACATGTTACAAATGACTCGCTTCACCTGGCCTCTGTCCCCTAATTACTTCTTTTGCTGATAATAATGTTTAGCTATGAATTCAACTCTAGGCTCAGTAGGGTTAGAAGTTGAGTATTTAAGGTGCATTTCAAGTGTACTATCTGTGGCCACCAAGGTTCTACCATAAGAACAGCTTTCTTATTTCATATACAAGAGACATGCTTTTATGCAAATAAGCACAATAAAGTGAACTCTTCAAAATACAATCTTTTTTTTTCTTTTTTT
>JAQHUG010000028.1:1545168-1561128 GCA_028555095.1 Dicrostonyx torquatus | reverse complement strand
TGTGTTTTTGAGTTTTCTGAAATTAGTGTTGCTGTTGAATTCTAATTTTAAACCATGGTGATCTTATAAAATACAAAGGATTATTCAAATATTTTTGTATCTATTGAGATTTGCTTTGTATATGGTCAGTTTTTCAGAAGGTTTTATGAGGTTCTGAGAAAAAGGTATACTCTTTTATATTTGGATGGAATGATTTATAGATATCTGTTAGGTCCATTTGAGTCATAACATATGTTAATCCCCTTATTTCTCTGTTCAGTTCCTGTCTGGCAGATCTGACCAGTGGTGAGAGTGGGCTGTTTAAGTCTCCCACTATAGGTTTGTGGGATTTAATTTATGATTCAAACTTTAGTAGTATTTCTTTTGGATATGAATGTGCCTTTGTATTTGGTGCATAGATATTCACTCTTGAGATTTCCTCTCAATGTATTTTTCCTGTGACAAATTTTCTGGATATATATCACTTACCAAAATTAAATCAAGACCAGAAAAACAAATTAAATAGACCTATAACTGCAAAAGAAATATAAACTGTCATCAATAGTCTCCAAACCAAAAAAAGCCCAGGACCAAATGGTTTGAGTGCAGAATTCTACAAGATTTTCAAAAAATAACTAATAACAATACTCCTCAAATTGTTGTACACACAATAAACAGAAGGAACATTTCCAAACTTTTCATGAGGCTACAATTATGCTGGTATCCGAACCACACAAAGACATTAATAGTGTGGGAGGTCCATCTGCCTGTGTGTTGCTTTTCTTGGTTAATGAATAAAGAAACTGCCTTGGCCTGTTAATAGGACAGAACTTAGGTAGGTGAGGAGATGGTACTGAATGCTGGGAGAAAGAAGGGCAGAGTCAGAGATGCCATGATCTGAGGCTGGAGGTATACATGCTGAAATTTTGAACTGGTAGGCCATGACCTCGTGGTGATATACAGATTAATAGAAATAGGATAAATAAAGATGTAATTGTTAGCCAATTAGAAACCAGAGCTAATGGGCCAAGTAGTGATATAATTAATACAATTTCTGTATGGTTATTTCGGGGTTAAGCTAGCCAGGTGGCAGAGATGAACAAGTGGCTCTCACCTTTCAACACACTACTAAGAAAGAGAATTACAGAGAATCTCAATCGTTAAACAGTGATATAAAAATACTAAATAAAATACTGTCAAATCTAAATCCAAGAACACATCAGAAAAATCATCCACCATGACTTCATTCCAGAGATAAAGGAAAATCTGTCCATGTAATCCACCATATAAACAAACAGAAAACAAGCAAACAAACACATAACTAATTCATTAGATGCTGGAAAAGTCTTTGAAAAAATACAACATCCCTTCATAATAAAGGTATTGCAGAGAATATAGATACAGGGAAATACCTAAACATAATAAAGGCAGTATAAATCAAAACAAGAGTCAACGTCATTGGAGAGAAATTCAACCAAAATCACGGAAAAGACAAGGTTTTCTTCTCTCTCCATGTCTATTTAATATAGTATTTGAGGTTCTAGCTAGAACAATAAGACAAAAAAAGGAAATCAAGGGGATACAAATAGAAAAGAAGAAAATGAAACTTTTACTATTTGCTATTGATACACTAGTTTACATAATTGACCCCAAAAATTCTATTGTGGAACTTCTATTACTCAGTAAAACCTTCAGTAATGTAGCAGGATACGAGAATATTTCATAAAAAATCAGTAGCCCTCCTTTTCACAGATATGGACTGAGAAAGAAAATGATGTTTCAGAGAAACATCAGCATTCACAAGTGACTAATAACATAAAATATCTTGGAGTAACTCTATCCAAACAAGTGGAAGACCTGTATGACAAGAATTTTAAATCACTGAAGAAAGAAAATGAAAAAAAAAACACAAGAAAATGGAAAGCTCTCCCATGTTTTGGGGGTAGGTAGAATTAACATAGTAAAAAATGACAATCATACTAATGCAATCAACAAATTCAATGCAATGACCATTATATACTCAGCAAAATTCTTCATAAACTTTGAAAGATCAATACTCAACTTCGTAGGGAAGAGAAAAAACCCAGGATAGCCTATATAGTAAAGTTACTTTTTGAAGCATCACAATCCCTGACTTAAAACTTTACTACAGAGCTACAGTCCTGAAAACAGTCTGGTATTGACATAAAAACAGACAGAAGGACCAATGGATCCAAATCAAAGACCTGAATATCAATCCACACACCTATGAATTATTGATTTTTGACAAAGAAGCAAAACATATAAAATGGAAAAAGGAAGAGTATTCAACAAATGGAGCTAACATAACTTGATGTCAACATTCCATATCTAGAGCTACGCACAAAACTCTTGTCCAAATGGATCAAAGACCTCAACATAAAGCCAGCCACACTAAATCTCATGGAAGAGAAAGTGAGAAATACAACTGAACACACTGGCATAGGAGACCACTTCCTAAATATAACCCCAGTAGCACAGACACTGAAAGCAAAAGTTAATAAACAGGACCTCCTGAAACTGAGAAACTTCTGTAAAGCAAAAGACATGCTCAACAAAACAAAGTGGCAGCCAACCCCACATCAGACAGAAGGGTGATCTTTATATTATGAAAGAGAAGCTGTACCTGCATCTGTTTGGAATCTTTCATGATTTCTGACTGATGTATTTTTTACTCACTTGCTTGTTCTAAGATGTCTCACTTATTTAACTCAAAAATCTTAGTTTTCCTGGGTCTTAAATTGCCAATCATCTTAGATGTGTCCACAACCAAAACATGTGAGTCAGTCTAATGCAATATATCACCAATATATAATTATATATAACATCTGTTTCTTTATTTTGGAAAACTTGAGCAATATGTAATATAGATTTTAAACAAATTCTACCATAATTAATTGTGAGCAGCAAATGTTTGAAAACAAAAATATTAATGAAGTCGGCATCATTGAAGAATTTGCTTTATTGTGATGACCTTATATTGAATTCAATATGTCTATAAATTAAGCCTCTGTATAATTATCAAAACATAATTTCAAACAATGTGGAATAATGTTATGTTTTAAATACTAAATTATCATGCAGTTTTATTTAGGACTAAGATCATGAAGTTGTTTACCAGCCAATTTTCTAATATTCCTGAACACAATCACCAGACACTAAAATATATGTTAAAATTGCTTCTGTTATTAGAATCCTCCAAAATATTTTCTAATATTCCATATTTTTTTCTCTTTTCTCTTTTTTATTGAGCTATATATTTTTTCTGTTCCCCTCCTTTCCTCTCCACTCCCCTTCTTCCCTCTTCCATGATCCCCATGTTCCCAATTTACTCAGGAGATCTTGTCTTTTTTTTTTTTTTTACTTCCCATGAAGATTAGATACACATATAGTATATCTCTCTTAGCATCCTCTTTGTTGCCTAGGTACTCTGAGATTGTGTATTGTAGGATGGTTTTTCTTTGCTTTATGTCTAAAAGCCACTTATGAGTGAGTACATATATTTGTATTTCTGGGTCTGTGTTATGATGTTTTCTATATCCATCCATTTGCCTGAAAATGTCAAGCTGTCATTATTTTTTTCTGCTGTGAGATACTCCATTGTGTAACTGTACTACATCTTTATTCATTCATCAGTCAAGGGGCATTTAAGTTGTTTTCCAGTTCCGGCTATGGCAAATATTGCTGCTATGGACATAGTTGAGCACATGTCCTTGTGGCACAGTTGAACATCCTTTGGGTATATACCCCAAAGTGGTATTGCTGGGTCTTAAGGAAAATTGTTTCCTAATTTTCTGAGAAGTTGTCATAAGCTTTTTCAAAGGGGCTGTACCAGTTTGCACTCACACCAGCAATGAAGGAGTGTTTTCTTTACCCCACATCCTCTCCAGCACAAGTTGTCATCAGTGTTTTTGATCTTGGTCATTCTTACAGGTGTAAAATGCAATCAGTTTGTTGGCCACTAGCCATAGCAGCTTTATGAAAATAGCCAAAAAAGGAAGATTAAGTATAATATGTGAATTTGCCTGGATATATGTAAATAACCATGTTTTCATGATAAATACTGTACTGAAGACTGACCATATAAATGGTTTTTCTTGGGTAGCTTAGAGAATGAGTGTTTGTTTAGATCACAGACAGGAACAAGTGTGACTTGACAGTTGTTGCATCTGACATAGAGTTGTGAGTGTGGGTTATTGAATCATTCAACCTTCATTAGAGATGCTTATTTTTTTTTTACTAGATGACAATTAGCACAACTCTCACTACTGGTGAATACCCAATAGTAAGAAATTTTGGAATGCTCGTCCCTCAATGTGTTATCTATATCTCACCCTCATGAACATCATTGTGAGAGCTCAGAAGTCAGTTGTCAGCTGGCAGGCTTTGCTTTTCCACCTTATTTGGAACAGTCCCTTCACTGATGTAAGCTGTCTTGCTTTTGAATATTGTCTAATATTCACATCCCACTTTGCATTAGATACATGTTGATATTTCAGACCCTTTTGTCAGAGTGCCAAGCATTTTCATGTGTCCTGTTTATCTAAACTCTAGTTTTCATTGTTTACAGCAAGTGCCATTATTACTGTGCATGACACAACACACCAGTACAGAAAGTGTGCAATTCAAGTTTGAAATATTTCTTTTATTAGGTGTACAGGATATTGGTCAATCATTCTTAGAAGTGTAGAATTTGGGTGCTGAGCAGATGACTCTGCAATATACAAAGCCTTGTATATTCTTTCTCTCTGTGTATGTACAAAGACACAAAAACACACAAACAATGTACCACTAAAATGAAAACAATTTAGTAGTATAGCCAAACTAGATGCTTAAATAAGTATATAACCTATGTCCAGAGAATAATATCTTATTAATAGCATCTTTCATTTACTTATTATTTAAGAATAGTCTATATATTGCATGCAATTAAATATAAGTAAGCAAATCAGTTTTTCAATCAAATTATGATTCATCTACCATGCATGTTTATATGTAAAATTTTCAAAAAAATTTTAAAACACTTTAGCTGAAAACATATCTATGTCATCCATTGAAAATTACTAAACTGACTTGTTGCCATCAAAAAGCATATTCGATAATTGCCATTTAGATTTGTCTTCATTACCTATAAATCAAATATAAATTAGCTCTAATGATGTTTAATAATGAAAGGAAATGTTAATTTGACGTTACAATTCTCAATAACTTTTAGTTAGCTATTCAGCAACCTTTAACTTTCTTAGTCAATGATAGTTCTTTCCATACAATTTATAAATTCATTGTTTACTATTCTGTTAATATGAAAATCACTTTAACAGATATGTTAATATGTTAAAGTGATTTACATATTAACAGATATCCAATACTCACTCATGTTATTAACTAGAAGAAATAAAAATATATACTTAAGTCATAATTTACTTGTTTTAAAGGTCTTTTAATTCTCTAATATCTTGAATATATACATGAATTAAATGTTAACTCAGTAAATTATAGCTCCCAAAAGAAAAGTGAATTGTTATTATTCTCTAGAAGAATAGGCTCAGTGTTTATGGCAACTGGGTAATTTTTTTGTTTGAATGAACTAAGAAATACTAAAAATAAACTTTTAAAAGTATGAATTTTCTTTTCTAATTTTTTTTTTATGTTTTTCAAGACAGGGTTTCTCTGAAGCTTTGGTGCCTGTCCTGAAACTAGCTCATGTAGACCAGGATGCCTTCAAACTCATAGAGATCTGCTGCCTCTGCCTCCCAAGTGCTGGGTTTAAAGATATGTACCAACACCTCCTGACTGTTTTCTGATTTTTAATTGATAATTTTCTGGCAGATGTGGACAGATATACTTGATTCTATTAGAGATGTCTGTATATCATTTTCTAGCGTCTTTTAATAATATTGTGAGCAGTTTCTTTTGATTTCAACCATTGAAAACAGCAAAAAGAATAAATAAATAAAATACATGATGCTAACACACTCTTAAAATTCAGAAGCAATTCCTAAGTGGCTTCCATTACATTGGATCACATCACATCAGCAAGAATTTAATAAAACACACTAATGACACATAAAGCCAGGCAATGTTAGTAGTGTGCAGAACAATGAGGACAGATTCTGGATTGCAATCTAATGTCTTTATCATGCTTCCATCATACAACACAATCTCTTTCATCATTAGCAGGTGTCCTCTATACCTCAAAAGCAAATCCCAATGTTTGCTACTTTATACTATAGTCTGTTTATAGGTGACTTATACTTATCACATTTCCTTCTCCACTTGAATTCACAATAGGAAGAAATATATATGATAGGCTCAAGTAGATCTTTTGTATCTTCCTTTCCCACTGTTTTTCCCTCCTCTTTCCATTCTTCTATTTTTCCTCCCACTCCTTCCTTTTTCCCCCAGTGGGAAAATGGGAATTCTAGCAATGCCTGTTTAGAATAATATGCACATACTTCAAATTTTATTTACTAGGTATCTTATAAACCACCCAATAGTCTATTATTATTGCATAGGGTTTACTTATGAATTAATTTAATTGTTTTTATTTGCTTTTCAATCCCCAAACTGTATTGGTAACTTTCTATTAAGTTATGTATGCTCCTATGAAAATTATATTTTATATTTTTATTTTTGGAGGATTTTTTTAAAAAAAAATTAAGACAGGTCTTTCCACCAGCTCAAAGAACTCTAATCAAGTCAGATTCAACCAAATTAAAATGCCTGCATTTAAGAAATGCAGCCCTTGGGAGCATGGCAGGAGGAAGACAGAGGGACAGCACATGCAAAACCTAAAACCATATGTTCCTTCTCTTGGCAGAGGCTTAAATACCCTGTGGGAGTGCCCTGACCTACCCCCGGGGAGAGGTCAGTGCTTGGCAGGCTGGGAGTTGTAGTCTAGACCAACACAATTCGCAGGCCAGGGGCTGGGGTGGCATTCCCAACTAAATATTACATTCTAGACTCTATGGATATAGGGGTGTGACAAGGAGTTGAGGTGATATTTATGACCAACATTTTAGGCTCTCTTTGGATAAAGGGGCATGGGTCCAAATCTGGCTACTTCCTGTGGGCATGAGGCAACATGGGAGAGGATAGAGCTGTGAGTTGGCATACTCAGGCTCAGTGAGAGGAGTGGTTGGAATGGCGTCCAGTTTGCTGTCATCCTGTAGTATGAGAAGGCAGGTGGCTAGGAGAAAAAGTATTGTTGTTATTGGCCCGGTGAAATGGGGCTAGCCATGGGATGGGACACAAAAGCAGATAAAACCAGATTTTAGTTGGCAAGTGTCTTTGATCCAAAAGAGTTGCTGCCAGTAGTGAAGTCCCAGGAGTTGGTGTTGGGAGCACTTTGCAGGTTGGTCTCGGCCCAGGCAGCAGGAGTGACCTGTAAAATATGCTTAACTGTCTTGAGGTAAAGGAAATTGGGAACTCTGAACCTCTGAAGATACATCTGAAACCTGTTAATCCTTGACTATCAAGCCTGTTAAAGAGGCATACCTGTCTGTATTTTAGTAGGAAACTTCACTGAATGTCATAGACGAAGTAATAAGTTAACAGGTCCTTAAGTTATCTAATGCCATTAGACAGATCTGGAAGGGATAAATGAGCAAAAATGAGACAGCTTTTTAGCTATGCAGGCAATCCCAAAGTTTCTACTAGTCTTTGGAGAATGCCAGTCTTGGGAGCAGTGCTTGCTGTTAGCTGCTGAGTACAAGACGCCCAAAGATTTTTCCTGTGGTGGAAAGATTTAGTCTACCTGTCTTAGCAGGATAAGGAGATCGATTCCCTGGGTGAAGCATCCAGGAAGCTGAAGAGGTGAAAGGCCACTTTTTGCTGTATGAGTGGCTTGGCCAAGGCCAAGGGCAAGCCTGGAGGCAGAAGGTCCTTCTGTAACCGTGCATCTTCTTGGAGGAGTTATAGGGTGCTGTGGGAGCTGCATTTTGTGTTAGAAGCTCTTTTGATAAATGCCAAACTCTCAGATCTGTAAAGGCACTTGAGAACTAGGTACCATTACCTGTTATTTAAACTGGGCATAAAAGCTAAATGTAGGAATGCAGTTTATTCAATTAATTACAGTAATTAATGCTAGTAAATGAAAGAAGGTTAAAAGGAATATTTTAGTAAGTCAAAGAATCTTAAAACGAGTACACATGCACAGAGAAACATTTATAAAGTTATGCAGACATACAGTGGCCACATTATTGTAACAGAGAGACAAATTTTGAAATTTGTATTTGTTTGTATTGTAACAGAGAGACACTTTTGGAAACCTGTGCTTGAGAGCAGGGAGGGGGGAAAAAGCAAGGAGGCAGGGCAGGAGCATATGATGGAAACCATGGGCTTTTGGAGCCTTGTTTAAGTTAGGTGTTAATTTCAATTTAAAAGGATTTTTGGTAAAAGGCTGCCCAAGTGGCAAATAGCAGGGAGGGGGCAGGAGCGGGAGTTGGGGGGGACGGAGAAGAGGGAGGCAGGCCAGAGAAGCATAGCAAACAGCTGATGGATAGGTGAGCATCATTCCGAAGGGAGGGGCGATGGACTCTGTCCTCCGCCAATGAAAAAGGAGTCGGGTTTTGATTCCCAAATCCAGAACAGGACGGTAGAGAAACAGAAGTGGGGGCCAGACAAACCGCAGCCTGTGAATAAGCAGAGAAAGAGAAACTGAAGGTGTTGAGGGTTGGGGGGGGACGACAAACCTCGGGTTATGAATCAGAGGAGGAGCAGCGGAAGGGGGAGTGGGTGGGAGCACACATTTAGGAACCATAGGCTTTCGAAGCATTGTTCATTTAGCTAAGATAGACGAATTTAAAAGGATTTTTGTAAAATGCCGCCAAAGGGCGTTAGAGCAATCAGCTTTGGATAGTAAAAAGCCCATTAAAAGCGCATGCCTGAGTGACTCAAGTCAGTCACAGCCTGTCTGTGGAGACAACTCTTGAGCCCAAAATGGACCTGTAAAAATTGAATGGCAGGTGTCGCTGGCCAATCAAAATTCGCCTCAGCTAAGCCTGGCTCAACCTCATGGCCTGCAACTTTACCTAAAACCGGAAAAGCAAATGGTTCACCCTGGACTGAGCACAAGTAATAAGGGGAACTCACCTAGTGAAGCCTATCTTGCCTGGTGGAGGGCATTTGCGGGAAGTGCATTTTTCAGCATGCAGCCCTGGACCCTGGGCCCGCCAGAAAAATCAGACCTTTTCAGTTTGGAACCTCCAGCTATTAAAAAATTCTTAAGACAGGCTTCTCTCTACCAGCTCAAAGAACTCCAATCAAACCATATTAGACCAAATTAAAAATGCCCGCATATAATAAATGCATCACTCTCCAGTGGCCAGGAGCATGGCGAGGGAAAACAGAAGGAGAGCACATGCAAAACCGCAAACCCCATGTTCCTTCTCTGGGCAGCTGTCTAAATACCTTGTGGGAGTAATCCTGACCGTCCCCCTGGGAGCGGTCAGTGCTTGGCAGGCTGAGTGTTGGAGTCCAGACCAACCAACATAACTCCCAGGCCAGGGGCTGAGGTGATGCTCCCAACTTAGTATTCCAGGACCCATACTTATACCTGAATATTAGAGTACAGGGAAATATGACTGGTATTGGAGGTGGCATTTAGGGGCTATATGAAAACCTAGTACAGCCAGGCGGTGGTGGCACACGCCTTTAATCCCAGCACTCCGGAGGCAGAGGCAGGTGGATCTTTGTGAGTTCGAGACCAGCCTCGTCTACAAGAGCTAGTTCCAGAGCAGGCTCGAAAGCCACAGAGAAACCCTGTCTCGAAAAAACCAACAAAAAAAAAAAAGAAAGGAAAAAAAAGAACAGAAAGAAAGAAAAGAAAACCTAGTACAATGGTAACCACCTAGAACGTATGAGGGGAACCTAGCAAAGACTCATAGCAAGAGAGATTACAGAATTTTTAACCAACTGTCTTTCATAACCAGGCAAAGCTTCCCGTGGTCGGATTGAGACACTATCCAGCTACAAAACCTTTTACCTTCCACCTACCCTGCCTTCAAAATGTGCTGATGCTAAGTTAACTCAGACCTTGTCCCAACCATCATCTCAGAGACTCGTAACTAATGGGAGCTTATACAGAGCCCCAGAGTCAAACCATTCTTCAGCATTTAAGGAGCCCCACAGAGAGGAGAGGAAAGATTGTAGGAACCGGAATGGGATTATTGGGGATGCCTGGAGAATATCCAATAGAATCAACTAGGCAGGTCTCATACGGGCTCACAGAGACAGAGACTGAAGCAACCAGGGAATCTCCAAGGGTCTGGGAGGCAATCTGCATACATGCTATGGTATTTTCATCTTGTCATTCAGTTTGTTTGTCTGTTAGACTGCTCATAGTGGTAATGTGGTGTCTCTGATTCTTTTGCCTGACCCTCTGACTGTTTTCCTACTGGATTGCCTAGTTGTTAAACCTTGATATGAGGGTTTCTGCCTAGTCTTATTGGATCTTGTTATGCTGTGTTCACTTGATATCACTGGGAAGACTGCTCTATTTTAAGAAAACCTGAAGAGCAGTGGATCTGGGGAGAATCAAGGGGCAGGGAACAGTGAGAAGGGAGAAAGGGGAGGCTGTGGTCAGAATTTAATATATGAGAGTGGAATAAACAAGCAAAAGTGACAAGAGTGAGGCCATCTTTCAAGCCCTGATGTTATGTTTTCAATACACATATTTAATTTAGTGATTAACAAATGAATTTGTTTGGTTACTTAATATAAAGTATAATTCTGCTATGAGTACAAATATCCATTCTGATACAGAAGACTTTACTTTTGGCATTAGTATGATTGTATGATGCCATCATATGTTCATTTGTCTAAGATTCTCTGGAGGAGTTTAGCCAATTAAATGCCTTCATAATGGCAAAAAAGGTGTTTAGTTTATGTGTTCATATAATGGGAGGCTGGAAAGCCCCACAGTGGTTGCCAACAAGCTTATGAGTAAAGGAAACTAATATCTTCTCAGTCCTAGCAGTTCAAGCAGAAGATTCCAGTGGGAGATCCTAATCAGATACTGAAGGCCTGGGTACTCCTTTGACAGACTTTGTTATGAGTCTTCATTCCAAGGGCATAGGTAGTGGAAGTCTGAACTCTTCATGACTATGACAAGATCAAAGATAACAGTAAATATAGTACAGCTGTGCTTGAGAGAATGTGTAGCCCAAACGGCCTGTGTTCTTCTATTTTGGTTGTTAGGGCATTGTACAATATCTCCTATTTTCTGGGTAGTACTTCAAGCTTCCTTCTACTGACTCAGATACTATACATGTCTCTGGAAACATTATAGATATAACAAATGTTTTGTTGTGTTTTGTGTGTTTTAACCCTTTTCAGACACACACACATACGCATGTATATGTATATTTCTTCTTAATTTAAGATTTATTCACATATTTGTATCTTGTTTTCCAACTTCTCCAAGATACTCCTTAGTATCCCCTCCAAGATACTTTGTCTCTCCCTCAGAAATAAATAAAAATCAAAACTAACAAAACACCCAATAAGACAAAAACTGTCAAAACAAAATAATACAAAAATACTCCCATACACACAAATGGAGTCCTTTTGTGTTTGTCAAATTCTCTTGGCTGTGATGCCTACTCTGGATTGTTGTTGATGTACCAAGTGAAAGTATATTGGAGAATAACGATCTTCCCTTCCTATCATGTATCAGAGGCAACTGGCTTCTTAGTAGGGATTGGCATTTGCCAATTTCTCTTTCCAAGGCTGGGGTTTCATCTGACTTGAACCTGTGAGGTCTTGTGCATTCCCCCATGATTGCTGTGAATTCATAAGGCCATCAGTCTTGCTATTTCCGGAACATCCTGTTTACTTGTAATCAATTAAGAACCGCTTGATTTTATAATCTTTCAATTCTGCATAGACCCCTAAGCCTTAAGGAAAGAGATTGTTCATGACACCCCATTTAGGACTGATAGTTTCAAAGTCTCTATCTGTGCAGTGTCTGTTTGTTGATATTTGTTTCGATTGTTTTCCTGCATAGAGTGCGTGTGTCTACAATTAAGAAGTGGTTGTTTATTCCCCCAAACATGTTGCCGCTATTGCACCAATATTTCTTGCAGACAAGTCACTGGTATTTGTCTCAGGCTTTGTACCTAATTAACATTGATGATTACATGTCCCTCTGGTAGTGTACAGAGTAGTTTTTAGCACAATGAACAATAGTCAGTAAGTGTAAAACTTTTGGGGGATTAGCTTGACTTCAACTTGTTTTATGACATTTGTAAATGTTGTCCTCCGTAAAAGACCTTATGATTATATTTTTGTATTTCTCATTTTAATCAATTTGAACATTGACAGTCACAATTTTCAGAATTGTATCTAAAGGGTAGTATTTTTACTGATAATACTGAAAGGCAACATTTTACTATTATTGAAATCTTCATATATTTTGTTTTTTATACTCATTTTTAAATTTATTTTATAAGTGGGTAGTATATCCTTTTCACCTTCTCCTCTTCACTTCCATCTCTTCTCTGGAACCTACTTCCTCGAAAGTCTGTGACTCTTTTATACTCCTTACACACATACACACAAACACACAAACACATATATATCTGAGTCCATTTAGTGTTGCTCACATGTTTATGTGTCTACCCCAAACTACTTTGGATAAGATGGCCTAGGTTGTGACAATTTTCATATTGAAATCTATTGAAGCAAGTTACAGCTGACCAGAATGCGTAGTTGTGGAACCAGTTCAACATGCTATACCTTCCACATATTTCCTACTTCTCCAGCTCAGGGATCATTGCAGAAGAGAGGGAAGAAAAGTTGTAAGAATTAATGGAATAAGAAGTTTTCTGTGACTTATGTCTCTTATTAATGACAGAAGCTATGCTCATAAATTTTCATCAACATAATTTCTAATCTGAACTGCAAAAGGACACTAACAGACATTCTAATTGAAATGCAGCAAGACAACAAGGCCTCATTCTTAGAAAAAGAAATATAACAATCTAAGGAATGCTAAGAACAGCAAAAATAGACTTCTGGAGGTCACCATGACTTCTTCAGGGTACAAGGCCTAAGAACAGCATAAACAGCTCTCTTTTTGGTAAGGCCTGGAAATCCTTGCCCATTGGAAAAGACCTGTGGGCAGTTCACTGCATGATTCTTAGTATGATCCCAGTAAGGTGTGTGTGTGTGTGTGTGTGTGTGTGTGTGTGTGTATGTGTGTGTGTGTGTGTGTGTGTGTGCTACATGCTCTCTTTGCTTTCACTAGCCAAATAGCTGGCCTGAATGGGTCACAGCAGGTCATGAAGTTTAATGTTACATATCTGCATAACTGTTCTGAAAAGAATAATTTTAACCACAAGAGACTTAAAAATGTTAATAAATAGATGATATCAAGAGTTAATGGAACAGTCTAGGAAGGAGGAATGAAGCAGAATCATAGAAATCCACAGTTCCCTCATTTATGTAATACCGTAAGAAGTTAAGAGAGATGAACAAGGAATGGATGGTGCCCACTCTTATGAGTAAGTGTCCAGGATATGTTGACTATAAGATACATGGAAAATTCTTGGTATGTATGTAAAGAATGTAGAATGAGTTGATTCAGCTTTAACTGATGATTTGATTGTTAAAAACCCAGAATCTACTAGGAAAAAATATTAACCACAAGAGACAAAACAGCCTTCCCCCTGCATGATGTTGTAACCACATATGCTGCCAACTAGGCACAATGTTCTTCTTGTAGGTGTGCCTAGTTAGAAAACTTCCTTTGTAGCTTTGAAGACTGCTTATGCTTCTAACAGTAGAGAGGTGGATCAAAGTAATAAATAATAATAATAATAATAATAATAATAATAATAATAATAATAATAATGGCTATTAGTGAGAAAGTTAGGGGATGTAAGGAGATAAGTGCAAGGAACAAGCTGACAATTATTGTCACTATTGTTTAGAAACTTAGGAAGTAAAAGTTGTCTGTAAATCTGTTTATGCAAATCATTGAAACTGTATAAATAAAGACATCCAGGCTATCTTAGGCCACTTGTTTGAACATCAACATGTGGTCACAATTTCTTCATGGTGCTGACTTCACACATCCATCCCAAGTCAACAAACCCCACTGGAACAAGGCTTCCAGCAGAATTTCCCTTGGAAGAGAATACCAATTGGTTATCCAATGTGTAATTCTCATCTCTGAAAACACATACAAAAAAGTAGCATTACTTGTTCTAAATAATATTTATTCAATTGCAATGACTACTCCTTTTTTATTTGTTGATAGATTCCAAGCATTTATTCATAACCCCTACTGTATTTAATGGTTCAGAATATTTAATTTTAATCCACTATTCTTATGATAGATAAGTGGGCACAATAGCTGAATGAATTTGATGATGGTCATAAAATAATAGCAATGAAAGGAACATAATATTCTCATTTGATATCTACTGTTCACTGGACACTGTTCTCTTCTATTATTTCAAATAGTTTGCATAATTTCCTGGCTGTGGCTGAGTTGCACGCAGATACATCTCCAGGCAACTTGACAAGCCATTTATTCTCAGTTATGTCTAAAAGGGCTAATATCCCATCAAGCAGAGATCAGTGATACCATGATCACAAAAGACTGCATTTGCTGTCAGCAGACTCAGAGCCTGACACAAAGTAGATAAATCAGAGAATTTCCAGACTTATCAATGGCCAAGAATGAATATCCACTAAGTTTGACATATAATCTGAATAATGAGCTGACAAAAAACTGATAAATTAAAAAGAAAGTGAAAAAGATGTATTATTCAGCTGAAGAAGAGTCTTGGGAAATTTCTCAGGTGGATGATGCCTTATGAAAGATTTTGATGTATAAAACACATAAATTTCATTTGAATTATGATTTCCCTATTATGGATCTTTGCAAACTTTGACTATTTTCTTCTGTGTTACGAGTTATACCTCTTAAGAAAGAATTTTAGATACATCAAAACTGGTTATGACATGAAAAGCTACTTCTCTATCCGTCCCGTGGAAAAGAGCAATCATTTCTATGACTTCTATCACTGTCATTGACAACCCCCAACATACTATTTTATCTATGTATAAGGATTTTTATGTTACTACTCATAAATTGGCATACTTCAATGTATCATGCAATATGAAATGATATTGATTTATTAATAACACATGATTTTAATTTTGAGTTGAGGTATGTAGTAATATTCACACTTTACTGCAGCCTAGAAAAATTAAATAAATGGGTCATAACCGCTTACTTAATATTAAAGTAGCAAAAATTCAATTACATGACTAATTACTTCTAAGGCTATTGTGTTGAAAAAATCCAAATGTTGTGTGAGGTTTTACTCGTTTGGCTTTTAGAAGGTTCTCACCATCCCACTCGCATATAAATCACACATGGAGGCTTATTCTTAGATATGAATGCCTTGCTTTATCTTGACTTGCTTCTTGCTAGCTTTTCTGAACTTATTATCCTGATTACCTTTTGTCTCTGGACATTCATGGTTCTCTACTTTTCTGTACCTTTCGTTATTCCTTTTTCAGTGGTTTTCTTATGTAATTGGATGAGTTGATCTCTGATGTTCTCCTCTCCTTGTTCTCTTGCTCCTCTAATTTCTTCCTTTCTCTTTCTATTTGTTCTCTGTCTTCCAGCCCCACCTATCCTTGTTTGTGTCTTGCTATTGGCTGTTCAGCTTTTTATCAGACCCTCAGTTGTTTTAGACAGGCAAAGATTCACAGAGTTAAACAAATGCAGCATAAAAAAGCGAAACAACTTAAAATAATATTCTGCAACATGCAATTATATATATTATGTAGCCACAAAAGTCATATCCTTATTACCATAGGCTGTGTGTATCATTCTATACAGATAAATTAATTAATATTTCTGTAGACTATATATCAACGTCCAAGCTATTTCTCTTCTAATTACATTACAGTTTATGTATTTTTTCTGTTTTTGTTGTTGTT
>JAQHUG010000028.1:1525791-1543627 GCA_028555095.1 Dicrostonyx torquatus | reverse complement strand
ACATAAATCAAATATGAAGAAATAAATCCTAAATTAATATGGAAGCAGAAGTTGTGGGAAGAAGTTGGTAGTGCTAAACCAGAAAACATAAACATAATGTGCTGAATGCATGAACTAAAATTTTAAAGAGAAAATTTAATTTGAAAAAATAAAATTAAGATCAAATAAATATCATCAAACTCATTTCAGCTGGTATGTGAATGCCTAGAATTAGATATAACTCAGAGTAAGTACAGCCTAAACATTTTATTATGTAGATGATATCTTCATGAATTTTGATCATTATGTATGATAACTTATACATTTCATTAAATGTATTAGCAAATCATGTACTATATTTAAATTATATTTATACTAAATTATCATTTAATTTCTATAATATATTAAATAATTAAAAATTTGTTAATAAGCCATGGCTTATGATTTTGCAGGTGGAATTTCTTAATGTTCTGGTCAAAGTTAATTAGTATCATTTATTCTGTTTTTCACAAACTGGCTTTCCATTTATTCGATCAGTTTTCCTTTCATGGCTTACGTAGTGAAATTTTCTATAATATGCTTTCAAGATTTGATATTGATTGAAGAGAAAATAGAGCATTCTCATGTATGAGGGATTACACTCAGATGTCTGAATAATTGTGGCAGTAATGTGTTAGTCATTGGTATGTTATTAATTCTACAGAATAGCTCCTGCATATATTTTGAAAGATACTAAGATTATAAAATTTTCATTTAGTTTATATCACTTTAAGCAGCTCAAAATATACTCTCAGCAAGTGTAATTAGATGGCAGTTTAGAAAATTGCTTCAACATATAAATAGAACAAATCTAAGTCAAATGAACACAGAAAACTATGAATGGCTAATAAAACACCATTTATATGCTGAACAGCAATAATATGGAATAAATCTGATTTCAAAATGAATTGCACTATTTGCGTCTAAATGTATAAATAAACAAGTATTTTATATTTTTATTGAAACCTTTCCAATTCAAATGTCTTAGCAATAATTATAAATACTGAGAGAAGTAAACCTTTTCCAAAGACTTTAAATAATATTGATTATTGCAGAATTAAATAAGAGCAAGATATATGGAAAAAATGTTTAGATATGCTTACCTGGAAAATCCTAAAGCAGTGGATTTAATTGATCACTCAATTTTAAGTAGGTTATGTAAAATATGTTCAGAGGGATAGTTTTCTGACAATGTATTTATCAAAATTTCACAAAAGTATAAGGAAACATCTAACCTAATGTCTAGAAAACAGAGGCCATTATAACCATATAGAATTTGCATATTTGTGATTGTTAATGCTAGCTCTCACCTTCACAGAATCTGAAAGGCAGGTCTCCAGGTTTAAGGATGAGGAATTATTTACCTTCTGGTCATGCCAAAGAGAGGTGACTTTAGGGGCCAGAGAGATGGCTCAGCTAATCGAGAGAGATTATTTTAATTGCGTCTATAATGGAGAGGATGCTAGACTGTATACATAGTAAAGGGGAACTGACCGGAATCATGCATTTGTTTCCCATCTGCCGACTGGTTGTAGATATGATATAGCCAGCTGTAATCTCCCTCTGCCTCTCTGTCCCTTCTACTATGGACGATATAAGAACTTTGAACTTCATTAAGTTCCTTTGCTAGGAAATTTCATCCACCAACAGGAAAAATATCTGATGTAATGCCCCCATTAAATTAAAATGGAAGCAATTGAATATACTAGTTTTATATAAAATGTGCTTTAATCTAAATGTGCTTTCATCATTGTCTGGAAATTAAACTATACAAGTAAGGATTGTGAAGGAATTTTGGTAAATTAGGAACATATTTTAGAGACACGCATTTTGTTGTATGTAAAAATATGATATGAAACCGGGTGGTTGTGGTGCATGCCATTTACCCCAGCACTTGGGAGACAGAGACAGGCAGATCTCTGTGAGTTCCAGACGAACCTGGGCTACAGAGCGAATTCCAGGAGAGGTATCAAAGCTACACACACACACACACACACACACACACACCACACACACACACACAAACAAACACAAAAAGCCTGTCTTGAAAAACCAAAAGGGAAAACAACAACAACAACAAAAAAAAACAAAATAAAAAACAAAAAACGAAAAAAAGAAAAGTGTGATTATTAGATTCTGTCAACTTAATGTATTGAAAAAGTTAAGATTTCAAGCCACAAAATGTTCAGAATTATTAAAAATAATCATTACATTTAAAATGTCACTATAAGAAACTGTGCTTGATTATTCAAACACTGAAAAGGGAGAAAGTAGGTATCTCCTTACTCTCTCTCTGTCTGTGTTGGGGGTATGTGTTTGCCTATGAATACTGAATACATGGGAATCCCAGAGGTACTTATGAGGTATCTTTTTCAGCCATTCCTTACCTAATTTTTATTGAGATACCAGAATTTGAATAGCCAAAACCTTGATAAAACTGGGCAGGAGTGATGGATGCCTATAATTCCATCACTCTAAAGGCAGAGACTGGGTATTTCTAAGGCAAGGTTAGGTAAGACAACAGGAATTTCTGAATTCTTCATTCACAAAAGGACCTTGTTTCTGTTTTAAGAGACAATAATCCATATATATATATATATATATATGCATAGATACACAAATATACAAATGATAATTAGGTTTAAGCTGCAGGCCACTCAGGCGACAGAAACAGATAGGCAAAGTTCTCCCTTCTCTCCCACAAAACTGATTCCCCAGTCTCATCTCTGACCCTGTTGCTTATAAATGTGTTCAATATAACAACTGCAAGGGGAAAGATACATTGTCATGATATATAAGTTGCTCTCCACAACATTAAGGCAAGGCTCTGTTACTGAAGAAAACACCTACACAAATTACTGAGCAAGGAGAGGTCAAGTTAGTGCCTACAGAGAACATTCAACACACTATAGGCTAGCATCTTTAGAGCAAGAGGGTATTCTGTATACTGTTGTATGAGACAGGTAAATACAATACAGCCACAAATTCCTCCATCTTCAAAGGTGTTCCTGCCTATAAGTTACACCTGTGAAATGGTGCCACAGAGCTTGTGGAAACAATCAATTAATGTATGATTATTCTTGAAGGTTACTCCATGAGAGTGAACACGTACCCTACACCAAGTGATCAACTATGAAGACTAGATGTCTGATGCAAATACCTAGTGTAAAACCAAATATGACTGTTTTACTAAAACAACATAGAAAAAGAAAAGACCCCTAATTACATTCTTCTAAATTCTCAGATCAGTGTCGTTCTCAAACATCATCAGAGAAATTTCTTCCTACAGCTTGTGGGGATTAATATAATGACCCATGGCCATACATTATATAGAGAATGTGAAAAACTTGTAACATTCATCGTAAATGTGATATCTCTATCAAATACCTCCTGTCAAGATTCAGAGAACTTTGATAAAGTCAACGAAAAATAGTGTAAGAACTAGGATTGGGGGTAAAGACACCAAAGAAACAAGGCCTTCTAAATCAAGAGCATCAATAAATGTACAGACAGACACTGAGGTATCCTGCAATGTGTCCACACAGGTTTGCTCAAGTAGTGTCATAATGCTAAAAAGAAAAGTGAAGACATGACCTTTTCCCAATCCCAAAAGGTATCTCCCATTGACAACCATGTGAAAATGAAAATTTTTTCTTCAAGAAAGTCTCAGTGGTTCTTCCTTTCTCCCTTGGGGGAGGGTGGAGATGGAGGAAAGATGGTTATTGGGGAAGGGAATAAGATATCTACATTAACGGGAGTCTTTTTAAGATTTGCAAGGCACTTGTCTCTTGAGGGGATCCCAGGCATTCATAGGGAGGTCCCAGCTAGGTACTTGGGCAGCAGAGGAGTGGGTGCCTGAACTGAACTTGTCCCATAGTTACTTTGTTGAATATCTTAATCATCACCATAGAAATTTTGCATGATGGATGGAGATAGAGCCAGAGACCCACATTCACATCAGAACAAGGGATCGAGCTACCAAGGTCCAGTGGAAGAGCAGAAGGAGTGAGAAAATGAGCAAGGAAGTCAGGACCATGAGGGCCTGGCCCACCAACAGAGACAGTGTGCTCGATCTATTGGGAGCTCATCAAATCCAGCTGGACCAAGACTGAATGAGCATATGACCTAACTGGACTCTATGAATGTGACTGCCAGTGGGGACTGACTGAGAAGCCAACGATAATGGCACTGGGACCTATCTCTTCTGCATGTATTGACTATTTGGGAACTTATTCTATATGGATGCACATCTTCTTAGACCGAGATGGAGGGGGGAGGGCCTTGGGCTTCCCATAGGACAGGGTATCCTGCACCATCTTAAGGAAGCAGGGGGAGGGCGGTGGGGTAGTGGGGGAGCGGGAGGGCCGGGAACAAGGGGAGTAAATGTAAATTTTTCTTTTAACAATAAAAACAAAAAAATCATGAAAAAAAAAGATTAAAAAAAAAAGAAAGTCTCAGTGGAAATCAAACTGCTCTTACAGGGAGGTTGCATGATCGTCAGAAGATGGCCTACAGAAAATGAACCAAGTGCCATTTCTGGAGGTTCTCTGTCTTACATTGTTGAATAAGGACTTTTATATAATTTTTCTTCTGGGTAAACTGGGTAAGGGGGAGGATGGGAACATGAGGGTTCAGGTTGGGAAGATTGGGGGCTGAGCAGAGGGAGATAGTAATGAAGGTGTTGTCTTCATAGGGGAGTACATTTCAGGGTTAGGAGGAACCTAGTACCAGGGAACCTCTCAAAAAGCCACAAGGATGATCTCAGCAACCTAAGGTCGCTAGCAATAGTGAAGAGGATGCCCATACTGGTCATTCCTGTTATCCAGATTGCTGACTACTCTCCTTGGCATGAGAGAGCCTTCATCCTGTAACTGATGGAAGCAAATGCCAAGATCAAAGCCAAGCAGTAGGCTGAGCTCCAGGCCTCCTCTTGAAGACAAGAGAGAAAACATTGTAGTAGCCTGGGGGATCAAGATATCACGTGGCGACTTGCATAAACAACTAACCTGGGCTCAGCACAGACTCAGGACCAACAGATAAGAAGCCTGTATGGGACTGACCTGCTACATATGTGTGATTGTTGTGTAGTTTGATCTGTTATTGGGACTGATAATAGTGGGATCAGGGACTGTACCTAATACTTGAGCTGACATTTGGTAATCTATACCCCACACTGGGTTGCCTCTTCCTCGAAAGGGAGGAGCTTAGTCCTACCTAAACTTGATGTGCCATGCTTTATTGATATCCTTAGGAGGCCTGACATTTGCTCAAAAGAAACAGAAGAGGAGTTGATGTGGGGGGTGAAAGAGGAGAGACAGGGATGACAAAACAGTAGAGGAGAGGAGGGAAGAGAAACAGTGACTGGGATGCAAAAATAAATGAAAAATGATAAAAATGTACATGCATAAAATATTAATACTATATTTTAATTTATATTATATATAATATATATGTGTTTATGTTATATATGTTTATGTTTTTTTACACTCTAGTTCTCAGCACATACATTATGAATTTCAGTTTCATATTCTAATGGAACAGGGAGGTCTCTCTTGAGCCTTCTCTTTGGCTCTTTCACTTCTGTGATTTGTTTTGCCCTGTGTGTTAGCTGCTCTGTTGTTTTGCTTTATCTTATTTCATAATTATTATCCTTTAGAAACCTCTTTATTTTCCAATAAGAGACAAAAGAAGAGGTTCATCAAATGGGAGGGAAGGAGAATTTGAAAAGAGAAGAAGGAGGGGAAAGCGTTATCAGAATGTGTTATGTGACAAAAAAAATCTATTTTCAATAAAAGGAAAACATAACTAATTCAATTAATAAGAAATTTATGGTTTAGAAAGAGTAACACAATTATGAGCACAGATTTTGCACAGCATTTTGTATCAGAAAACACAAATAATGTGAAACCTAATTTCACAGAAATGTAAAATATATATGCTTTGCTCTCTCATACTTTGCATCCTGACTGCAGTTTTTGCCAGGGCCCACAGATGTGACTCCATCCCACCTTGACTAAAGGTCAGAGAGTTTTAGCCTGTCCTTGCTCTCTCAAAGTTGTGGACACTAAGTGTGGTTACAGAAAGAGATCCTGACCTAGGGTATGGTTAATTAGTATTTTGAGTATAGAGGTGAATCTGCTCAACCTTGACCAAAAGTCAGAGAACTCAAGTCTATTCTTACTCCTTCAGGAGATTGGCAGATGGTTCTAGGTAGTGGCTGCCAGACGATACTTGGTCTGTTCCTTACATCATGTTAATGAAGTCTGTTGCCTCCCCCCTCCCCTTTTGGAGCGATGTAAGCACGTGAAAAATAAGTTTGGGTGGGTTTAGCATTCACTGAATTTCCCTCCCAGCTCTGTTCTGTGTTTCTGTCTTTTATTTCTCTCATATCTCTGTTCCTTTTGCTTAACCTACCCTGGAACGTGCTAATCCCGCCAAAGCTGGATCCTGACAAATGTCACCCCAACCTGTGCCTATGACAGATGGCGCCCAGGCATGGGGCCCCAACACACATACCTCAAAGTAGGATGCAGGACAGATAACACAGGAATGGGTGGTCAGCGGTACAGGAGAAAAACAGGGAAGGATACCATAAATGAATAAGACACTGCAGGTGTAAGGAAAACCGGAGCACTTGGATACAAAGCAAAGTTGAGGGAGTATAATTGTTTATAGCTGTAGATATGTGACTAGGAAAGAGAAGCCGCCTGTCTGTCTGTGTTTACTTGGGTGAATTTTGATAGCCAGAGGAGCTGGAATGGAGCAGAGACAAATGCAGAGATTGGTAAGAGTTTGTAGACGATGTTGGTGATGTAGCTGCAGCCGCCTCTGGATGGCTCCGCGATTGAGAGAGGTCAAGGGGAGGCCCCACATGTCCAGCAGATGTTGTGACTATGGAGCCTCAGCAGTCACCCTTGAGCGGGTGGAAGAGTGAAGGAAGCTCGCGGCACATGGCCCGGCAAGGACTGCAGGCTGTTGCCACCAAGATGTGGCCAGTCACGTGCACCCTCTATAGCTAGCTGAGTCTGCCCTAAGCCATGTGGCAGAGCCAGGAAAGACAAGAGACAGAAAAGGTTGGAGTGCTTGGTCTCCCGTGGCCTGAACCCGGAGACAATCAGAAGCGACCGGCTAGAGGCAGCATGGCCCACAAGCCCAGTAAGACTATAGGGGTAGACGGACATAAAGCAGATGGAGCTGCTGCTCCCTATCCTGCTCTCAGCTTCAGCTGCAAATCAAGACCTAAGGTTCCCAGCCTGACAGCCAAGCTGTGGAGAAGTAGTGTCAGGCAGTCAAGTGTCTGTTGAAATGCAAATGCACCTCAAGCCAGGTGACTGTGAAAACCTGTCAGCTAGTGAGACTTGCAGCTTGTATTAAAAAGATAGCTTAGAAACTTCAAATACAGTATCTGATAGTTGTGGCTCTGTTTATTGTTGTTTCCAGAGGATCTTGAGCCCCTTGGTGAGATTATTAAGGAGAATAATGACTCTAATTCTCCCAGACAGCTCACAGAATTTGCTAAACAGATTAATTTCTCTAGAAACACAGTTTAAGAAGAAAAAAACAAAAACAAAACAACAACAACAACAAAAAAGGAAGTTATACCCTCAGACTATGTTGGAAAGGACCTGATCCTCATTTAATATGGGTTCGAAGACTTGTTTTTGCTTTTCTCACAGGAAGACAATAAAGCTTGATGAATTCAGCCCTGATGATCTCTTGGCTGTTGTGGTACCCTCAGAAGAGGCAGAGAGAACCTTTGTTCCTGACTTTCTTATGCCATCATGCTACAGTCTGAGAAGGGAAGGAAGATGGTGGTGATGACTGGTGATTCCTAGCTTCTTGGTGGACCTACTGTACACATTTTCAGATCTTAGAGAGTCCTGTTTACTTTGGAAACAGTTCAAGAGCGCTGATTGAACATTTGGCAGTTTATACATATTGTATCTTGGGAAACAGAACTCATTTGGCCAATATGGTATTCAAATCTGGTGTTGAAATAAAGGACCTGAGAACTGAAACCTCAGTTTTCCCCTCTGAGGATAAAAGACTTGTCATGGAGACAAATGGTGATTGAAATGTAATTATTCAGCAACAGATAAAGCTGCTTTTCCCGGTTCTAAAGGCAGACACATATGGGAGGACCCTTGGGAACAAAGGGCCCCGTGTGACCCACATGTGCACACACGTGGTTACCTCCACAAGTGACTCAACGAAAACCCTTGCGAGCATGCGCGGTTATGCCCTCATCTGCATCATCTGTGATGTAGCCACGCCAACCCTTTGTACGCATGTGCTAGGCAGCTTTTAAAAGCTGGAGGCGCCATTTTGCTCAACTCTCCTTGTACTGTTTTTCAGGCCTGTGCGCACCACTCCCCATCTAACAAACTCCTAAGCGGGTTTGTTTGCATCTCCTGTTTTTTCTCACTCGCGTCAGATCATTGCAAAGCCCATCTTCAGAAATGAAGAATAGCATTGCTTAAAGACTAGGAAAGTTCAGACTTATATTCAAAACTTAGAAGTAACAGTGCAGATAGACTATAGGACAGGAGAAAGACTCATAGCTCACCCATCACAGAAACCTTTTCTTGTCTTTTGATTAGAACCGATTGAAGAGAATTGTAATCTTGCAAATTGTGTGTTTATTGTTAATTTGTATACTGGAATTATGGTATTTGTCTGTTAATGTTTGTAACTGACTTAGTTCATTATTACGATGTTACTAATTCAAAAAGGTTAGAGTTTGAGAGAATTTTAACATTGCCAATGAGTGCTTAGATTTGGTATGTATAAAAGGACATATTTGTATTTTGATTTTAGCTAAAAAACTGTTAAAGATATCCTAGGCCAATTTAAAAAGGCAATCCCACCTCTGGTCCTCCTCTGCTCCTTTATTAGAAGGTATTGTAGCCATAGGAGCACATGTGTCACAAAGCTTTATCTGCTTGCATGCCATTATCCAGTTGCTGGTGAACTCGCTTGACAGAAAATTATGTCAGATATACAGAGCATAGAGAGTCACCCTCCCTTAACCCTTTATTTACAGAGGCTGGAAGTCAATGGTGGGTAAGATCCCCCACCCCACCGCAGGCAACCTAAGACAGACCTTACATAATGGGTGTATGTACCTACGAAGGGTAAGTCTGAAAAGTGGAGGGAGGTGCCCAAGCCAGATACAGTCATCTGTCCTCTGGCAGGATCACAGACTTCACTAAATAAATAAAAAGGGAGGAATGCTAGGGCCCACAGATGTGAGATCATTCCTCCTTGACTAAAGGTCAGAGAGTTTTAGCCTATCATTGCTCTCCCAAATTTGTTAACAGCAGGTGTGGCAACAAATAAGAGATCCAGACCTAGGGTGTTTGAGTATAGATGTGGATCTGCTCAACCTTAACTGAAGGTCTAAGAAGTCAAGCCTATTTCTTCTTCAAGGAGCTTGGAAGGAGATTCCAGGGAGTGGCTGCTGCCTGCAGGATACTTGGTCTATTCCTTATATCATGTTAATGAAGTCTATTTCCTCCCCTCTCCCTTTTTGGAGTGAAGTAAGTAAGCATGTAGAAAATAGGCTTGGGTGATTTCAGTATTCACTAAATTTCCCTCCCACTGTTGTTCTGTATTTCTGTTTTTTATTTCTCTCATATCTCTGTTCCTTTTGCTTAATATTTCTAATCCCCATGCTCCTACCCAGGAACCTGTGACTTCCGGTGAGGCAGTACCCTGACAAATGTCACCCCACTGTGCCCTTATGACACATCTCCCATCACTCTACTCCTCCTAGCTCTCCCCCACAACTTCCCTCTCCCAAAGAAACACTCCTCTTCTGCTACCCGTCAAAAATACAGAGCAGTTCTTTTATGGATATCAACTGAACATGGCCTAACAACTTAAAATAAGAAGAGGCACAAACCCTGATGTGAAAGTTGTATGCGACAATCCAGGAAATGGAAAGGGTCCAAAGAACAGGCAAAAGAGTCAATCATAACCTCCATTCCCACTATGGGAAATCCTTCAAGAACACCAAGCTAGAAACCATAACATGTATAGTATAGACTCATGCAGGCTCCATGATTGCACCTTTATTCTGTGAGCCCCTATGAGCCCTGCTTAGTTGATTCTGTAGATCATGATCCCATGGTGTCCTTGCTCCTCTCTTCTGCAGAATTTCCCTGGCTCTGCCTAGTGTTTGGCTGTGGGACTCTGCAGTTACTCCCATCCATTGTTTGTTGATGCCGCTACGATGCTATGATGATGACATTTGGGTTAGGCACCAATATGTGTTTAGGAAGACATCAGTAGAAAGCATTTTATTTACTACAAAGGAAATAAAGGATTAATGCAGAAAAAGGAACAATACACATTTCAAAAGACGTTGCTGAGAAAGCTACTAGGACAAAACCAGGAATATATAATTAATTTAAACTTTGGACAAGAGTTTCATCTTTTTTGTTGTTTAGAATCATGTTGACCTCTAAATCCAGTAAAATTTAAGAAACAAACATAGTTTTCCTTGTTTTTCAATTACTCAGGGTACTGTTCTTCTTGAAAATCCATTACTTTTTGACTCTTCTGCCATTTTTATTGATTTATAATATAGCTCAAATGTAATCTCTGTGCTAGTAATTATTAAGTAGGCATAGTTAAATATTACTGAAAAATATTGTGATTTAGCAGTAAGTCTGAACTATGGCATATTACTGGGAGTCCAAGATAAAATTTTCTACTGTACTAGAACATGATGGACTGATAGGCGAAATTTGAAATCTCCATCCCTTTCTTATATTATTGACACTTAAGAGATCAGAAAAGTTAGTTTTGAAGTGACTACCTATTAAGAAGCCATCTGCAGTCACTCTGGGTGGCTGCCTGGCAGTTGCTATTAAAGCGTCACTCAGCTCATTAGTGGTTCCAATTAGCTGATATGTACTGCAGCACACTAGCAAACTGTCTCTCCTGCCAAGAAAATCCAGACAGTATTTGCATCTATGGACCATACTAGTAGAATGCAACTAGTGGATCTTCCAGTATATTTGTGGTTACACAGAAATTAGTTTTTAAGAACCACTGACAGAATTCGACAATGTATTTACATAAACATCAGGGCTGCTGGTTTTCATAATCTAACACTAACCTAGATATAACCAATAAGAGAGAAACTTACTTGAAAAAAATTCTCCATAAGATTGACCTGTTTGCAAATCTGTTGTTTATTTTCCTGGTTAATGATTGATGTGGTAGGGTACAGCTCACTGTGGGAATTATTACCAATTGGAAGGTAGTTTCTGGTCTTATAAGGAAGCTGACTGAGCAAGCAATATGAGTGAGCTGATAATCAGCACTCCTCCGTGGCTCTACATCAGCTCTTGATTTTAGATGCCTGTGCTGAGTTTCTACCTTAGATGGTGAATTACAATCTTTAAAGGAAAAGAAACCTTTTCTTCCCCAAACTTTTTGATTGTATATTTTATCACAATAGAAACTTTAACTAAGTCAGAATCGTATTCAAAATGAGTAATTCTGCCAATTAACCATTTATTATTTATAATGCTTACATTAGGATGTAGTTTGAGAGGTTTATATACTCATCATTACAAATTAGTTGAGGAAAATTCCTTGTCATCTGTGGAGGTTTCAATATGAAATGACTCCCGTATGCTTAAGTATTTGAACATTTTGTTCTGAATTGTTGGTAATATTTGATAAAGATTACCCTAGCTCCTCCTTCTTCTTATTCTAGTTTCATGTACCAAAATGGTAAACCCCTTTTGCAGGGGTTGTTCAGGTCAATCTCAGAAACCTCCAAAGCAATATGAGATGTTGGCATCACTCTCAATTGTCCACCAGAATTAAGATTGCTAAAGACACAACACCATTCATCACAGGATATGGAGAAATCAGACCTAAGAGCCTCCTCACAACTGGCTAGTTTGAAGGTGCTCTGCAGGCTGCTGGGACGAAAAAGCATCACTTTCTCTTGAGAGACCACCCTAACATTTCTCTTGCCATCTTCTGCTGAAACCCCACACCAGATATTTTGGCTTCCTTTCCTTTTTCTTTTCTTATTTCACTTTTTCAAGACATGGTTTCTCTAGCTTTTCAGCCTGTCCTGGAACTCACTCTGTACACCAGGCTAATCTTGAGCCCACAGAGCTCCACCTGAATCTGCCTCCAGAGTGAAAGGTGGACATTCTAATATGAAAGTTTGAATCTAAATGTATAACCTTTGACTTGACCGAGTTTGTTTCCTTGTTGTTGGTAATTTTTACAGCTGTTCTTGAAATGTTGCTTAAACACATGAGAAAAGGACTTATTTCCAAGTAAAATTTCAAATAAATATGCAAATATCCACAAATTGCATATTTTAATACAATACACTCTTAAAGTGTGCAGTTGGATAATTTTTGATAAATTGAAAACTTGTAATCTGCTCTTATAAAACAGCCTTCGATGAATTAATCACAGGACATTAAAAATAAATAAGGTACCTGGTGAGATGATTTGGCTTGTAACAGTGCTTGTTGCCAAGCCTGCCAACATGAGTCATGACAGAACAGACTCCCACAAGTTGTCTTCATAATTCCACACGTGTATCATAGTCTATGCATGTGAACACATTCACACCATTCTCTACATAAACAATTAAAGTAAAAATGTAATAAAACATAAATAGAATAATCCCCTGTAAGACAATAATAAAATATGATTAAATACTCGTTATATATACTGATATAGATACAATCTTTTATCTTGTGGAAAACAATATGTGCACTAACAGTCTCACCAAGATAAACTGTTCAATTGTCTAGGTTATAAAGTCCACACTGAGGTAAGTGTAAGTGCACATATGATTAGAAAATTCTAAGATAAATCCCATTGTTCTATATACTACACTGGACAATCCATAAAAACAGTTCTATGAAAAAAACTTTTTTTGTTGTTTAAGAAAGCCTTCACAAGGTCTTGCAACTGTCATAACTCTGGATCATTCTGACGTATCTTATAAAATAATTTGGATAATGTTCTTTTGTTTTCACAATAACCATTTTATTGCCACTTATTTGTAAATCCATTTTGTACAATTACAATGTAATTTTTTTGTCTTCTTAAATCACTACAACCACCAAACCTGGACAAACTGATATCTTGCCTCTTCCACTTGCACGAAGCAATAAAGCATTTCAGAGCCAACGAAACATGTAATTTCCTTTTATTTATCAAGCAGTGTATAAATAATCCTGTGAAAACTGGGCAGCTCTGCTTGACCAGATGCATGGCTACTATGAGCTCAGTCCTACAGATACACATATTTGTTGTAATAGGGGGCGGGCTGCTGTGTCCCCCCGCAGCTCAGCTCCCAAACCCCAGCCGCTGGCCTGCTCAGCCTCCAGTTGCTTGTACCCGAAATGATCACACAAAAATTGTATTAATTAAATCACTGCCTGGCCCATTATCATTAGCCTCTTCTTGGCTAACCCTCACCTCTTAAACTAACCCATTCTTAATAGTCTGTGTATCACCATGAGGTGGTGACTTATCGGAAGATTCTAACCTGCATCCATCTCGAGCTGAAGCATCATGGCGTCTAGCACACTTCCTTTCTTCCCCAGCCTTCTGTCCTGTCTACTCCGCCCACCTAAGGGTTGTGTCCTATCCTACAGGCCAGGCATTCTTTTTATTAACCAATGAAAGCAACACAAAATACAGAAGATCCCTCCTACACCACATATTCCTTTTAGCCTCTGAATTATTAGGTATGGACTACAAAAATCCTTTAGACCCATTTAAGTTCTTTATAGGCTTTTATAATTCCAGAGGACTTATTTTGGCTTAATGTAAAGATTTCAACAAAATTTCATAATTCATTTAAACATGCACACATAGTACATATTACTAGTTCAACATAACTAGCATGCAATCCAAATAATTTCTTTTTGCCTCAGAGGGAAATTAAGACACTGCTTGCCACTGTATGTACATAAATGTGTTTTAGCAAAAATCAAATTCTGGCTACTGTTTGGAGAGTGATCCAACTGTATATCTGAGTAGTAAGAGCAAGGCTCTACAGCACAGGTGCATTATACTCATGTGACTGATATCTATTTTAAGATGAGTGGAAATTATAATATTTCTATTGTTTTCTTTAAATACTTCTTTGTCTCTTTTCATAAAAGACAATTTAAAGTATGTTGCATTTCCATACATCACTTCTTCCTTTATAGTTCTTTTCATTTATTTATTTCTAAATAACTTTGGATTGGATTTTTTTGGAATAGGAATATAATTGAGAAATGTCAAAGTAAAATGTGATTTTTCAGCAATTAAAATTATGTGTGTAAATTTATATTTTCATCTTTGGTTGTTTACATTTTTATCTATTACCTTACCTCAGAAGTCTTATTGCATATTTATTATTTTATATACTCAAAATATCTTATTTGGAAAAAATTATTCATCATCTTATGTTTAAATGAATATGCATGTTTTTTTTCACATGTGGAGTTTTCAACACAAATGTTTTTATTTTTTTGCCTGTGATTACAGATATTATAAAATTGGAGCATTTCACTATTTACCCATATACAATAGAAACAATGCATTACAAACATTATAGTCTTTTGTAATTTTACCAACTACAATGTATTCATTAATACATGTAAATATAATTGTATGAATTATGTTTATTGTATATAATACATACTTTATTTTTATAAGTATATTAAGTAAATCAGTAATGTAAAAGCTAATCACATGCCTTTAAATTTAAAACTAAGGAAAGGATTTTTCCCTCCTATTGGTTTTTCAAGAAGTTAAATAAAGCAATGTTCATCAGAAAACTGTTTATATTGAATTCTGAATGCGCTGGAGATAATTAAACCTCCAATAAAATTATTGGCTAAAAAACATCCAGCTTCAATTTATACAACAAGAAAAGTCGAATCAATGTTTAATAATTTTAAATTGTAAATTGACCAAAAGTATAATTTATATTGCAGTTGTAACTTAATTCTTACACAGTTAATTGACTCTACTGTCATAGAAACTAAAACAAGATTAAAAGCTAGTGTTCTTTATATTTAAGTCTTCTTTCTCAGGTTTAAGCTTTAGTTTCTTCCTTCCTCAGTATTATCACTTACATCTTGAAGTACATTATTCGTTTCATCACTGCTATTCAAATCATACCTGAAACTTCCTTCTATGCCTTCAGACTCAATACGGCTGAAATAATCATTTTTATTATAAGAATAAAAATCATAGTGTTTAAAAATAAAATAGCATGGTAGGAATCAGGTCTTTAATAAAACAAAATAGGAAAAGAACAAGCCAATCTGAATATTCCTTTTCAAGATAGTTTTGAATTAGTGAGGACTGATTTAATGTAAACAAAAACATATATTTCAAGTACTAATTTTATCTTTTATTTTTTAAAATTTTTAACCTAAGACAATTATCATATGTACATATGATTTATACATTAGTATAATTTTGTTTGGTTTTGGTTTTTAAACAGTAACCTGTCTTAAAATATATTGTAAGAGTTCAATGTGTTGTTCTTGCCTAATCTTTTTTAAAAAATATCTCCATTTGTATGTTAATATGTTTCTGTAATACTTAAAAACAAAATTTAATTTATTTTACCGAGAATAGATTGTTAACTAAGGGTGTTTAAATATCTAATACCTTCTTTATTCTAAAGAAACAAAAACTTAGTAGGAAGTTTATTGATAAAGACCTAGTGAATTTTTTGGTTGCTTTTGTGAGTTTCTACACTGTAAGTGACATCTCACATTTTTCTGGTTTAAAGGAAAGCATTTATCATCATTGACTTTGTTGTGTGGAATGAGTTATTTGTCTGGATTGTGAATATTGATAGAGGGTCATATTGTACATGAGTGGTACACAGGCTCTTAGTAACTGCACTTAACTGCCAGAAATGTGCATCGTATCAAGATATGGTAATGACTAACAACAACAACAACAGGAAAAAAAAGAAGTAAAAGAAAAGAGAAAAGAAAAAAAGTGGATAGCTTCTGCTCCCTCACTAATTCTGGCTACATTTTTCCAGGAGGCTTCGAGCTAAGATAAGTTCTTATTCTCGCCTGAGTGGATTTTCTGAGCATCTGCTTGGACATATTACAAAAACCCCACTGGCAAAGGAAGTATCCTATTCAAGTTTATATTTAAGGGTTTAGAAAATTAATAATGCATTCATTCACTTTACCACCTAGAGAGAAGTGACAGCATGTCAGAAAATCAGATGATCACACATCCTAAGGATTTAGACATGAATGGAAGGGAATGCATGGATCAAAGACCAGAGAACAATGGGTATCCAGACGTCTCAGCAGGTACTGCCTGCAGGCATGTCTATCTTTGGCAGAACAATGCACAGATAAGTCAATGTCAGCAGTTCTGGTGAAAGCCACAAAATGTGACCCATGGATATTTCTCCCCAATTTCATGCTGCTCAGTAAGGATGAGATTTTACTCTGAAAATTAACTCTAAGAAAATTTATGTAAGTAATTGTGATTAATTTCTAGCCTGTGCATCTGTACACATTCATGTGTACACATATGCACACACATGTAAATTTAGGCATTCATACACAAACAGAAAAGGCAACTGATCTTAATTCTAAATGTGCTTTTTCAGTATGGAATTAATTCTTAAAGGAATGTTACATTAGTCATCTTTCCAGATGTCCTTCAAATCACAAGTGATTGTAACTTCTACTATATATGTGTTAGAAAAGGATTCATGGAGTTTCTAAGTGTTATACAGCACTAATCACTTGTTTTAAATAAATTTCTATGCCCTAAAAATAAAGGCATTGTACATCTAGGACCCCATTCTTCAGGAAAAGCATCACTAAGTTGAGAGTTATAACTTGTCTCAAAGCTATGAAAAATGAAATGCATAGTTCAATGTATACTTAGTAAAATAGTTTTTCTGTTCCCTTTGTATTAAATATTAAAGGGATATTGCCAGTATTTTGGGGCAGGTTCTAAGTAAAATCTCAATTAAATAGTGTGGTAATTTGAAAGTTATTGCCTCCCCTATTAGTTCATAGGCAGTGCATTATTGGGAGATTTGATCTTAATGAATTAGGAGTGGCAATGTTGAAGGAAGTATATCCTTCAACGGAGTGGTCTTTGAGATCTCTGAGCACATCTTGTGCAAAAGAGAACCTTGCCTCCCTATATGCTGCAATGCTCTCCACAATAATGATAATGTACTGAACCTTAGAAACTGGTAATTCACAATCTTAATTAAATGTTTACCTTTATAAGGGTTGCAGTGGTAATGGTGTAGAGATGAATACTTTGCATTGCTATGGATCTGGGTCTATTGATACAAATTTAAGTTAGATTTGTTATGGTGTGTATATGTATTTCTGCTCTTTAAGGTATTGTGTTTGTGTAGTTCATTTAAAAATAATGTATAATTAAGAAATACAGATTAATGGATAGTCGTCTATAATAGTCAAATTGTAGTTATGTTACTTAGGTATGCAGAGATATATTTCAGACGGGTAGGTATTTTTCAGATCTTTCAAAGGCCTACAAAATATGGCATTTAAAATGTTTTAAGAGCTTAGACCTTTCTCAACAATAAAGCATGTCTGCATCTGGCAGCACCAATTACTTCAATACTTCAAGAGGATGATGGACATCGAAGAGGCTCCTTATGGAGTTTGCTATCCATTTGGGCAAGAAACTGTTCTTGCCTGGACTGCTTGATGGTATACTGTATGAACTGGACATTCAGGACCCAAGGAAAAGTGACTACTAAACTTTCCAAAAGATGGGATGGTCCTTCATGGTT
>JAQHUG010000028.1:1487991-1505274 GCA_028555095.1 Dicrostonyx torquatus | reverse complement strand
GATCTACGGTACTTCCTTCTGCAGCGGGGGCCTCATGGCAACTGGCTCTGACCCAGTTTTCTTCCCAGGTCCTCTTCTCTTTTCCCCGCCTATCTAAGTCCTGCCTTATCAAATGGCCCAGGCAGCTTTTTTATTTAACCAATCAAAGCACAAAAATAAAGACGGACCCTCCTACACATCAGTAATTGTACTTAAAATCATAACAGGTTTTCTTCATGGAAAAACATATTTTATATCATAAAAATTGTGTGTCGCCGGGTGGTGGTGGTGCACGCCTTTAATCCCAGCACTCGGGAGGCAGAGCCAGGCAGATCTTTGTGAGTTCGAGACTAGCCTGGTCTACAAGAGCTAGTTCCAGTGCAGGCTCCAAAGCCACAGAGAAACCCTGTCTCAAAAACCAAAAAAAAAAGTGTGTCAGTCTATATAAGGAAAGAAGCAGATAATTGCAAATATTATATACCACAAGGCATTTAAAAAGTTTTAATAAACTAAGCAAATAAAATGCTATTACTATGCAATGAAATATATTCAGGTATATTTTTGAAAGTATTTCTTCATGCATTATAGATTTAGCTGTACATATTCAATATTCACTAAGCTATATGATAGATGATAATGCAGAAAGAATGTTAGGACATAGGTTCTTTTTAGAAATGAAAATTGCAAGAGATAGAAAAACAACCTGGGCAACAATTTTATAAGAAAACACAAGATACTATGAAAGAACTAAAGTATGAAAAAGAATGGCTTAAATTGTTTGGGGAAATACCATGTGTTAGGGACCCATGTTGGGGTGACATCTGTTGGGGTCCATCCTCAATGGATTCAAACATTACAGAGTAGGGGCATGTGAATTAGAAATGTTAGGCAGACAGAACAGAGATATAAAATAAATAGATAGAGAATCAGAATTTAACAGGGAAGGCAATCCAATGAATATTGACCTCATTCCCATTTTCCCCATATGCTTACATACCCCAATCCAAGAAGTGGAGGGGAAAGCAAGAGACTGTTTTAGCATGACACAAGGAACAAACAGAGCAAATACCACTTCAATACCTGAAGCATCAAGCAACTATATCCTGAGTAAAACAGTCTGTTGTTTAGGCAGGACGTGCAGTGATCACACCTTAGGCCAAGTGTCCTGTAGGCAGCCACTCCTGTCATATCCTTGATTGAGCAGGAAAAGGCTTGAAATCTGACCATTGGTGAAGATGGAACAGATATTCCTCTGTGGACCATATTAATACCCAAAACACCAACTTACCACACCCCATGTCAAGATATCTTGCTAGTAGCTACACCTTAAGTAAAACTCAAAGTAAAAGCAAGAATAGGCCTGACCTCTCTGACTTTTAGTCAAAGTGGATTTTACCCTCTTCTGTGGACTCCCACAAATATGAAAAAGAAGTGGGAAAATAACGACATCTTGAATTTTGCAGGCAAATGGATAGAGCTAGAAAATGTCATTCTGAGTGAGGTAAGCCAGACCCAGAAAGACAGTTATCACATGTACTCACTCATAGGTGGTTTTTAAACATAAAGCTAAGAAAACAAGACCACAATCACAATCTCAGAGAACCTAGACCCTAGGACCCAAAGAGAGACATACATAGATCTAATCTACGTGGGTAGTAGAACGAGACAAGAATTCCTGAGTAAATTGGGAGCATGGGGACCTTGGGAGAGTGTTGAAGGGGAGAGGAGAGGCAGAGAGAGGAGGAGAGAAAAATGTAGAGCTCAATAAAAAAATCAATAAAAAATAATAAAAGAAGGAATGATTTTTTTCAGACATGATAGTACTACGAACCATTTCCAAAACTCTGTAGCTCATACTTCTGTGAATTTCTTCTAGACGTTTGAACAAATGTCCATCCCAGTTAGGTTATTGGCAACAGATCAAAGGAACAAAACACATTTCTTGAAATTGTCTTTAAATTGGGACACAGGTAGGAAGAAAGGAGTGGGATTATTTACAGTAATTTGGGCGATTTAATAGAAACAATGATCAAGTTGTCTGCCTCCCATCCTCTACTAATGTTGAGAAGAGGCAAAGCTAGAGGTGCTTGAAAATATGCTGTAGGATCGCATCATAGATTAAACTAATTTCAAAGTATAACAAAAATAGAGCTAAAATTTCATTATCATGACTGTGTAGACATGTCCCTCAGAGAAGATGAGATATTTAATAAAATCTAATCACTACGCATAGAATATGCCTCTAGGAGTAAAGGAGATCCAAAGTACTGAAAACATTACAGGTTATTGTCATTTCTTTATTTTCCTAATATTTCTATAAGGTACCATTCTACCATTAAAGCCACACACTCTAGGATCAAAGGACATAAATACATCTATTCAAATGCAGAAATTATCATTCCGTCTTGCTAGTTTTCATAGTGCATGAGGAGATAAATAGGCTTCTCAGGAGAAAAATCATCAATATTCTCAACTAGAACAGGATTCTTGTATGCTACAATAATGGCTTATTAGGCAGCACTTTAAAAATTTATTTTGAGAGGATAATTACCACATTTTTCCCTTCCCTTTACTCCCTCCAACATCCTCCCCTGTCAAATCTTAGAAGTATTTCTTCTTCTTCTTCTTCTTCTTCTCCTTCTTCTTCTTCTTCTTCTTCTTCTTCTTCTTCTTCTTCTTCTTCTTCTTCTTCTTCTTCTTCATTATTTTTGTTTCTTGAGTAAGGGTTACTTTGGGTAACTCTGGCTGTCCTGGAGCTAGCTGTATAGATGAGACTGGCTTCAAACTCTCAGAAATCTGCCTTCCTCTGACTGTCAAGTGCTAGGATTAAAGACATGTGGTACAACTGCTAAGATGATGATTTTAAACATAAAATTGATAAACAATTATTTCCCAATATTTTTATTTCTAAATAATGTATTTTGTATATTAACCAAGCTCAAGGTAAAGCAGTTTCTCTTGAACACAGAGAAAAGTACAAAAGTGTATGAAATAGATTTATTGTAGTGATTAAAGAAATCTTGACTATATAATCAATATTTTGTATTGTACAGGATTATAACTGCTATAATATATGATAATCTCTCAAGTTGTTCATTATAACCTACCTGGTAAATATATTTTATATGAAAGAATACATGTACTGTTAAAGATTAAGTTTTAAAATGCACACACTCATATATGAATATCATCTTTCCCTCAAAACACACACAGACATACAGGAAAAACCATGACTAATATCATGAAATCACAGTTGATTTTTATTTGGAAATTATTGCTCAATGTGTGAACATTTTCACTAAATTTTTAATAAATGTATTTTATTTTAAATTCATCACTTAAAATAATATATTTACATTTAGAATGAATATGGACACAGATATGAGTTATATATTAAAGGGAGCATAGATTTAGAGAGATGGGTAAACCTATGATTGAATATTATACAATAATTATTCCTTCAATAATTATTACAGTGCAAGTGATATTCTCAACTTTGATTTAACTTTAGGTTAATTATATTTTGATTATCTAGATTTTGAACTACCAATAATGTGTGTAATTACTACAATATATACTTGTGGTAATTAAGTCCATAAGTCATTTATAAAATGGTTTTGCCGGTGACTAGCATTATATCAGGTAAATTCAGTACTAAGATTGTGTGGTTGCTCCTTATCCAATCAACAAACGAGAACTGAAAGACCAGTGTTAGGCATAGTTTTTAGTGGTAGAATATATGGGTATTTGTGATAGGCTCTGCATTTTTTTCTCTAGCACTGTAGAGAAACACAAGAATGGAATAATGACCTCCTAGACCAATGAGGAACTCTTTCAAACAATGACCTTAGACTTTATCATTTTCATATAATATTCATGGTACCAGACAGAAGATACACAAGCTATTACAGGTGGTAGAAAATATTGTTTTAATGCATAGAAGATAATACATAAGAAAAGATGGACTACAGATACAGATGAAATGAAGTTTGAAATATAAGCAAGCCATGTGAGCATCTAAAACAATTATATTGTCATTGTTCAGGCAGGTTTAGAATTCCAGGTGAAAGAAATGGGAAAAATGAAATTGAGGAAATTAATATAAAATCATTAAATAATTACTGGATATTTAATTGACTCAGTCACATATGGTTGTTACAGCAAATGAATGACTTTCCTTTTAATGTTTGGTCCTAATTTTTTCAACTGATCTTTGTATTTTCAGGAAGACAGCGGTATAAAAGCACAAATGCTTTGTTCACTGTGAGGCTCATGACATTTTCTTTTGTGTCTTGAATAAGGAAATAATCCCATATCTTTGGCTAACTGCAAATTTTATTATTTTAATTTTCTTCACAACTGAAAATAATTCCAGCCTATATATGTGTCACATTTTCATAAATCATTGATGAATTGAAATATATATGATGATTCCATTTATTTTGATTAGGGCAACAATCAACCTGCTGAAACAAGTATCACTAAGAGGAAAATAAGTACACTGGGTATATGCCAAAGAGTGGTTTGTGGGATAAATTTACACTGGGTGAAGTTGTCTTGATATGATTTTGTAATAAAGACCTGAATGATCAAGGGTGAGGTGGGTAAGACAGGAGGAACTTTTGGGCAGAGAGAAAAATGGGGAAGAGGAATCTAGGCATGTGGCTTTGACAGGCATGGAGCAAGTCGGTGTGCCATACTGAGAAGAGGTACCTGAACCACATGGAAGAAGGTAAATTTTAAAATATGGGTTAACTGAGCTGTAAGAGCTTATGGGGAAACAGCCTAGACAAAGTTCAAGCTTTCACAGTTAATAATAAGTTTTTGGATAATTATTTGTAGCCTTGTAGTCCAAAGATGCTCCAAGAAAGCTTGTGACAGAATGGTATAGCTGGGTCATTTGGATCTATTTTAGCTTTTTGATAGTTCTCTGCACTAATTCAATTCCCATAGTTCTTCAGCAGTTTGCGATTTATTAAAGTGAGGAAGATTTCTCTTTTCCCTGCATTCTTGGAAGAATTGGCTGTTAGTTGGATTCATAATCATAGCCACTATGCCAGAGCAGAGAATGAATTCACAAAGTAGTTTTAATTTTTTTCTTAATGTTAGGAATATATTTTTAGACATTTCTTACCATATTTTTATTTCTTCTTTACAGAACCCTCTTCAAATATATAGCCTGCTTTTTATTAGTTATTTTGCTTTCTTTATTGAGATTTTGGCTTTTGAGATCTTTGCATATTCTGGATATTAATTCTCTATTGGATGTATAGCTGGCACAGACTCTTCTTCTGTAATAATAATAATATTTTGATTAAAGTGATTACCTTTCTCAAGGACTGTTGATTTATTACTTAAATCACTCTGCCTTAACTTTTCGAGTCCCTTCTCCCTTTCGCTGGGTGAGTCTCAGGTATTAAACTCAAATCAACTGATCAGGAGTCGTGACAGGCACTTTTTACCCACTGAGCTATCCTATAGCCCTATCTTTTATTTTCCCTATAGAAATTAGAAGTATCCCTCCCTCTTTGTTAAGCACCAGGGAGAAAGGAATTATAAACAACATGAGAATAAATTTTAGACAAAAAGTTTATGTAATATTTTCAAGTTTTTATTTTTAAGTGTTGTAAAAAGTAGACAACATCCAGCCTGGTTCATGGCCATGAAGCACAGAGATGTCAGATAAAACCAAGCATGACTGACTGTCTAAAATAAATTAAGGACAAAAAAAGGCCAACAAAATAATTTCTATAGATATTCTGCTATATTTCTTGATCGGCACGTAGCCCTATCATCATCAGAGAGACTTCATCCAGCAACTGGTGAGAGCAGATGCAGAGTTATGCATCGAAAGGTTAGAAGAAGCTCAGGGAATACTAAAGAAGAGCAGGAAAAGGGATTGTAGGACCCAGACGAGTCAAGAACACCAAAAGAAAACCAACAGAATAAGCAAACCTGGGCTTATCGTGGTGACAGAGACTTATGCAACAATCAGGGCGCCTGCATGGGTCTGAGCTAGGTCCTCTGCATACATGATAAGGTTGTGAAGCTTGCTTTTCTAATAGGACTCCTAACAGTGGGAGTGGAAGGTATTTCGGACTCTTTAGTTTATTTTGGGAACCCTTTTCTTTCTACTGGGTTTCTTCTTCTGGTCTTCATTATGAGGGTTTTTGTTTATCCTAAATGTAATTTGCTCTGCTCTGCTCATTTGATATCCCGGGGAGGCCTGTTCCTTTCTGAAGGTCTTGAAGGATAAGTGAGGACATGGAGGAAAGGGAAGGGAGCAGATATCAGGGATGGGGAGATGCGGGGGTAACTTCACTGGGGATATGATAAATTTACCTTCTTTACCATGTATAAGTCATAAGTGTTCCATGTATCTGAACTGTCATATTGACAAATCTCATCATTTGTCTTACACTTCTAGTCTCTGTAGGCATTGACTTCACTCACAAACACTTGTTAACTGCATTCCGTGACAGTCACTCTTGCACCTGCGGTCCAACGTGACTGCTTTTCAGCAGCATATGAATAAAATGGTACAACATATGTCTCCTGTGACTGTTGCCTTTCTGCATAAAAGAAAGTATTAATATTATCATGTGCACAAAAACATGTACAACAGTTAAAGAAAAAGAGGTCGTATTTGGAGGAAATCAAAATGGAGGGCGTGGGAAGATTAAGAGGGTTGCAAGGGAAGAGGGAAATGCTGTAATTGTATTATACTGACAAAATAAAAATAATTTAAGATTATGTTATTCAGAGTTGTCTACGCTTGAACAAAAAAAAGTTGGAAGGAATTGTTTTGATGAATACCTAATACAAATTTCAGGGAACAATTGTGGGGTTTTAATTGTAACGATATGGCTGGTAGAGGTATTATCGCTTGGTTAAGTGAAACTGGATGGGTGAAGAGCTTATTGTGACATTTAAGCCTCATGAATATAGACATTTATAATGGTCTAGTTTTCATGAATCTTTACATATTCTCTTTAAAAAGTATATGGGTTCCAGAGAGGTTTCACGTAAGCCACCAAAGTATAAGTGTGTGTAGGAAAAGGAGATTAAGGGGAAACAGCCTAATTTAAACCTGCAAATGACCACGTTAGCCTCTGTTCAGCTCTGCATACAGAATGTCTATTGGCCTTAGTGTTAAACTGAAGGGAAGGATGCCTTGGCAGCCCATTATTGTCCAAGTGTAATCAGGCACTTAGCAACACCGACTTTGGATGCAGGCATCCTGTGTTGGGAAAACAGCAGCCGAATCCACAATGAGCGAGTTGATTGCCCATTTGGTGTTCTAATGTGGAGCACGGGGGAAGGGCACCCGTACTGCACCTGAATCAAGGTGTAAACCTGAGAGCAAGACAATGCTTTTTAAACATTATTTTGACTGCTTACTCATTTGGCACAGGATTTTTTCCCCCGCACTGTTCATTTCCCAAATTCTTTGGCTCTGTTGTACTTTCTCTGTAGGGATTATGAATGGTGATTATGCTATCTCTCTAACTCTATCCTTTTTAAAAAACTAGAAAAATAAGCACAATACATATTAACAATAACAAATGAAAGTAACAGAAGTAAAAGTACTAAATTTTTCCAACCAATTTAAAGGATTTATAGTCAAAGGACTAAAAATTAGAAATACCTCATATTTAATTTATTTTGATTCATTTTTTTTTGCTTTTCAGAAAACTACCATACATTCAATAAAATGACATATTTTAAGGTATTTTGAGGGTGTTCAAAATTTAACTAAGCCTATAGTAACAGGTTTTTAATTCAATTAGAGTTACAGATATTTTTTCACATTTTAATGGAAGATAAATGTAACTGTAAGCATAAACTCAAATTATTATTCTTAGAAGAAAAAAATCAGAAAGACAGTGACTGTCGTGACTGAATATTGATATTAGTAAATTATAAAATTATTATCATTTCCTGTAATATTTAAATGTAAATAATGACATTGCTTTTAAGAACGAATCTATGTCTTCATAGAACCTACATCTAGCTACTGATGGAAACAGAAGCAGAGATCCACAGCAGAGCACTGGGCTGATTTCCCTAAGTACAGTCAAAGAGCAGGAGGAGTGAGAATACAAACAACAAGGTCAAGTCTGTGATGGGATTGATTATACATTGAAACGCTTGCCTGAACTAACGGGAACCTACCAACTTTGGTCTAATAGCGAGGGAACCAGTGAAGGACCAAACTAGGCCCTTTCTAATCCTGGGTGACAGTTGGATGGCTGGGGCAGACTGTGGTGCCAGTGGTGGTGAGACCAGGATTTATCCCTACTGCTTGTTCTGGCTTTTTCGAACACATTCTTCCTGGAGGGATGCCTTGCTTAGCCTAGACAGAGTGGGAAGGGACTTGGTACCGCCTCAAAACAAAACTGTGTGCTACACTTTGTTGATTCCCCATGGGAAACCTTACTCTTCTGAGGAGTGGATGAGGGGGTTGGATGGGAGGTGGAATGGGGAAGAAAGATAAAGGGAGCTGGAGGAGGAGAGGGAGTGGGAACTGAATTTGGCAAGTAATATGGGAAAAGGCAGTTTTTTAAAATAAATTTTAAAAAGGTATGAAACTACTTCTAATTTCTAAAGTATTTTTTAATATAAAACTTTTTCTAAGGACTCAAAGAAAACATGTAGATGATGGCATGCAAATATAAAATACATTGAAAATGGTCTCACAACAAAACTGGGGGTGTTCTACCCCCAATATAAATTGCTGTTTAAAAATAAACCTAAATCGATAGAAATAGTATAATGCAAGTATTTATATTTGATTACAACACTTCAATATTAATTGCATCCTCAAATTTTGTTTTAAAATGCATTACTCGTATTACAAATAATTTTTTTATTCCTTCTGCGATATAAATCAAAGTGAAAAAAATTACATTGTTCCTTAAGAAAAACATCTGCACAAGATTTGCCAAACTCATCCACAACTAGGTTATATATGTTTATGTGCAATTCAACTTTAGTGTGATCAGGTGTAATATAGGTTTTGACCTAGACACAGTTAATTAAGTTAAGTCAATGGTGCAAAAAAGAGACTAATTTAATGAGTTTATCAACAATCGAACAAATATTCCACAATATACCCTCATATTTTAGGCCAACCTGAAAGATACCTTCAGGTAAGAACATTTAAATTGGTAAGCTTTGCATAAATATAAATATTCTGTACATCCTACTCTAGTTTATTATTTAGGAGCTTAAGAAATAAAAGAAGGAGCCGGGCGGTGGTAGCACAGCCTTTAATCCCAGCACTCGGGAGGCAGAGGCAGGTGGATCTCTGTGAGTTCAAGACCAACCTGGTCTACAAGAGCTAGTTCCAGGACAGGCTCCAAAGCCACAGAGAAACCCTGTCTCGAAAAAAATTTTAAAAAAAAGAAATAAAAGAAGGAAGAAGAGAAAACAAAGAATGAACAAGAAAACAACAAAATTCAGACTCCTTTATTGTTAGATTATATTGCATCACTCATGGGCTAATTTGCTAACCTTCAGACATACTGTTTTCCCATGGTTGAAAGCTGCTGGCCTAAACTGCACCTCCAAACTTGCTAGCCTCTATAACTCATTGAGGCAGTTCCGTATAGCAATTCTATTTCTATAAATAACCTTATCCAACCAGTACTTTTCTTTCAATAATTCTAACACAGATTTTTATATTTCCTCTAAATAAACAGAAATTTTCAGGAATTCAGGGTATCTCTTTATAGTCAATTTTGTGGAAACATTCAAATCTGAGCTGAGCTCTGTATTAAATGTGAAATTTCAGTACGCCTTGGATGAATCATAGAATTGGCAAAGGCTTTCATTCATAAACTCTCAAGTCCTTGGATCACAGCCAAGTCTAGAGCAATGAGGCAATGCTCCTTGTGACAGCAGTACTGCAGAAGATGTCCCTAGAAGACAGACGGCAGGAGGATGACAGACACAGCAGCATGATGGTAAGACATGGAGAGAAAACAACAACACACAGTATGAAGGAACCATGCTGCAAGTGCTCGCTGAGGCACTGCTTCACATCACAGGACACATGATGGAGTGAGAGAAACAGTAGTGGGCAAACTGTCATGGGCAGCCTTAATGTGGGGTTCACATGGAGAAAAACCATTATTTATCTCATGGGAATAGGAAAGTGATGATGCATGAACACAGCACCTTCCATTGCAGCTCAAGGTTTGATTTTTATGAGGTGTGCAAAGAAGGCAGTCGTCCTTGAAGCACGTTCATACAAAGAAACATTATTGGTGCTTTCCTAAAAATTACAAAATCAATGTATTACAAAAAAAAAATCTTGCCATTAGTGTGCAGGATGTATTTTCAGTAGTGATGTTGCATGAGTAAAATTACAGAGAGACAGACAGACAGACTGAAAGAAAAATAGATAGGTGATAGACAGAAATACATAAATAATATGTATATTACATAATAAAGAAATCTTAATCTAGTTATTATGCAATTATTTATATCTCAGTTTTCTTTGATTTTCTGTAGTATCTCTAGTAGGAGCAGGCCATGTCCCACTGCCCGGCTTGCTTAACCACCCAAATCACCACACGGAAATTGTATTAATTAAATCACTGCCTGCCCAATAACTCTAGTCTCCTATTGGCTATCTCTCACATCTTGATCTAACCCATTTCTATTAATCTGTGTTTACCTTGAGGATATGGCTTACCTGGAAAGATCCTAACCAGTGTCAGTCTCAGGCAGGAAGTTCATAGCCTCTGCCACACTGCCCTTCTTCCCAGCATCCAGTTCTCTTTTCCACGACTAAGTTCTGCCCTATCAAAAGGCCAAGGCAGTTTCTTTATTTAACCAATGAAAGCAACACGTAGACAGAAGAACCTTCTACATCACTTTTCTGCTTGATTTTGAATGTTATTATTGACCTCAACATATTTCAATATTTGGAAATCCTTAAAACTTCAGACACTGGAATAAGAGCAATATTATTAAAGAAACTCTTCCAAGGTAGAGACACCATTTTCAATTAATTGACATTGATCAAAACATGCAAATGAATAATGATACTTAATTACATTCAAAAGTGTCTTACTGTTTTCTGTTTACTTGGTGTAATGATGAAAGATCCACAGTACTTCTGAGGTTCGTATCCATCAGGACTCCGTACTAATGGATATGGTTTGGATCAGTTAATGACAATGCCAACTTTTAACACTGCCAAAATCAACAAATATTTTATTTCTATTGAGATTTCAAATTTTAATTCTTCTCTTCTTAATTAGCCTCATGCACAGAACACCAGAGATTCTCAGCATCACTATCACTTTCTCTCTCTTATCCACATTCAATTACCCCTTCTGGTACATATTCACAACTGACACATGCTTTTCTTTACTTTTATACTTCCTTATAGAATGTTGGTGAAAATAATACATAAATTAGAAAGTATACTGAAAATCAGTGTCCAATTTGTAGAGAAAACAAGAACATAGCTTCATGTGATTTTCATTTTTAAGTAATTTTTGATTTGTATAGGTAAAAGCATAGAGATCAGATCAGGTATTATAGGAATAAATTTCAAGATGCTGTTTGAAATTATGTTTTAGTAATTTTATCTTCATGAAATATAACAAAGTTTCAGGCAAGCATCTAAAATCATATGTTGAATGACCATTGTTGAGAGCTGAGGTTATAAAATTCTCACTGCCATGTGTAGGTAGGAGCCTTTCTGATAGGCCCACAATACACCATATTTTGTAGTATATTGTCACATTTTATAGTCCTAAAATATGAGTAAGTAGCAAGTTTTATTCTCTGTTTTTCAATTTCACAGTACTATCTTTAACTGGCCATTATTAGTATCAGCAATGATTATATCAATATTGATACATCTATAAAATAAACACACTATCACGTTAACCTAGCACTTAAATTATGTTTTAAAGAAAAATACTAAAGTAGTTTTGAAGACTAACACTTTATTTGAATTGACACCTCATTGAAACCAACTTACATCAGTCTCATTTCTGCTGATGATTTTAATTAAACATTTTTACCTTAAAAGTCTAATCTTTTGAATCTCTCTATTAATATATTATTCAAGTATATTATGAAATCAACAAAACTTTCTAAATATTCATTAAGCTAGAAATTTTACCTGTAAATAATTTACTTTGAATGAGAAGTATTACAATACAGACAAGTGAAATGAAATTAGTGAGTGCGGATCTCATAAATTAGAAACACAAATAAGCATTGAAACAACAATAATTAACAAACCACTATGGAAAATCCTAACATTTAACACAATAACTAAATACCACTTCGGTTATAAGACATAAACCTGCAGAGAAATCTAATCAATATCTGAGTGATGATATAAAACGTCTGTTATTTGATGTCTACCTGAAAAGAAATAAAAAGCAGATACATAATTCGAAACTAACCATGGACTGTTAAAAATTCTTTGTTCTATATGAATGTATTTTAAAATGTAAAGAAGCTAACAGTTACAGCTAACATATATGAATTTTGCTACAGAGGGTAAGTGATCAAATGTGCGTCACTGGTTAAGAAACAAGAAAGATATGAATGTGAGAGAAATGTCAAATGTGATCAGAGACAGAATTATTTGAAATTGTAAAGCTTTCAATGAAGAGTTAACACAGCAAAGAGGTAAGGCAAAGAATTGTAAACCAAAGGAGCTGGGACATGTGATTAGTCTGCGGAAGGAAGTAAGATGGGTGCTCCATATGCTTTGAAATAAGAAATTCATTTTAACAAATAAAAGAATAAAAGGGAACCAAGCATGATGGATAAAAGTATTCACTTCAGAGCCTTAAGAGTGAAGAAGATCATAACTCATACCCAATGTTTAGTGTCTAATGGTAAAAAGATAGTATTGCTCACAAAATATATTTCAATGGAAACATTAAAAAGTGGATGTAGTTTAATTATGGATTATATGTTACATAATCAAACCTTTTGATAAAATAAGAGACAATGATGTACCACTCCCAACAGTCAACAATATATCAATAATATGTATTTCTAATTAAAGTATGCATTTTAATAAAGAGACATCCTCTAAGTTGATTGTTCGAAAAAATTATTACAACCCTAAATGCTTCATGAAAATCTGATGGCAAATTTTATGTCATTCACCAATGGAATGAGTGAGTTGTTTACAATAAATGTAAAAAGAAGAAATAAATGGAATTGGAAGACAAAATATTAAATATATGTGCATCAATATAAATGATGTGTAACACTGTTTAAGGTAATGTTTCAGTCATTAATAACATATGTTAATCTCCATGTGCTCATTTAAATGCTTCAGCTTTCAACTTTTTTAAAAACAGGAAAGATAAGTTTATGTTTTTGAGAGTCATTGCTTGACATAGTGACTATTTCTATATCTACTTTTCGTAAAAGGAATCATTTAACCTAGTTTATGGATTCAGGGTGTTACGATCGTGATGACACCGCAAAGAAACAACTGGAAGCCAATGTTGTAATTGTCACTCTTGAGGAAGTGATAGTCACACAGACTGAGAATATTTTGAATATTTCAAAACTTCAAAACCAGCTCCCAGTGACATAACTTCTACAACAAATCCTCAGCTCTTAATCCTTCCTAAGTAGTTCAACCCTCTAGGGACCCAGCTTCCAAATGTAACAGCCTGTGGTGGTCACTATTCTTGTTTAAACCACCACATTCTATTCCTTCATCTTCAATGGCTTGTAGCCATTAAAAATTCTTTAATAAAACAAAGTTTGAAAGTCCAAAGTCTCTCTGAGACTCATGGTTATTTCTTAATTGTAACCTCTTGTAGAGTCAAAAATCTAAAAGCACATTACATGCTTCTAATATACAATGGCACAGAATACATATCACCATTACAAAACTGAGGTATGGAAGAAATTGAGGAAAATAATAGACTGAAGCAAAATTGAAACATAAAAGGACAAACTCCAAATCCTGTAGCTTTATGTCAGCTATCTAAGGGCATTTATGACTTAAAGCAGCCTTTCTGCCTATGATATACTTCTCTGTCTTTGACTGATTTGACTCTTTGGCAAGTAAAACACAGTTTTGGCATCTCCAACATCTTGAGGTCTCTAATAGGATCCAAACTTTACCTTCATAGCTTCATGCAATGATTTTTCACAGTCAGATCTGATCTCATAGACACTGTTAAGTGAAGAAGGATATTCCACAACACCTTTTACCCTGTGAATCAAAAAACAAGAACTACGTGGAAAACACAAACCTTATGTGATGGAGCCTGATATCCTTGAATTGAGGTTGAAGAAACTTTGTTTTTTGTTTTTGTTTTTGTTTTCTTTTTCAGGGCAGAAAATTACTCAGACGTTTTTCCTCCTTTTAAAAAAGTTAGTTGGGTGATTTATGATGTAAAGACACTCCTTCCTTATTCCATTTCAGGTAAGGTCTCTCTCTATTCTTTTAAAAAAACCGCTGCTCACACTTTAAATTATCTAGTGCTATACTTATTTTCAAATTATACATTTTGTATTTCTTATCACCTTACTTGGTCTTTTTCATTGATGAAATGCGTAAGAATGGTTTGAGAAACAAGTGACAGAGATGATATTAGACTATATTGAAATCTCCTTCAAAGAAATTAGTTTATTAATTTTTCAACTTAGCTTCAGGAATTTATTTAGGATGAAAAAGAACAGCCACATTCTTAGCCAAAGTATCATAAGAATGGTATCTAGCCAAGATACTACTATTGTACCCCTCTGAAACCTCTTAAGCAAGACCTCCATTCAAACTGCTCTCAGAATATCTATTTTTCAACATGCTAATAGGATGACTTTTTATTCATGCTTACCGTGATTAACAGCCTTCCTAAATTCCCAAATCAGTTGGATTGGCTATTGTTGGCAAATAAAATAATTACATCATAATCTCTAATTGGGTTTCTGTGAGAAAAAGTAATTGTATTTTAATATTTCCTGAACAACCATGCACTGATTAGTAAATGATTCCTCTTTTAACACAGATAAGGTCTAATGTTTTTGAATGTCCCAAAGTTTTATAAGATAATATAATGTTTCTCAAAGTTTCAGGAAAGGAGGTTCTTTTTGATATAACCATAAAATACTTTGAAGTGTATTAGATTCCCAAACAAAAAATTAGTGAAATTAGAAAATATGAGAATCAAAGAGGAAAATAGTGAGATTATGATACAAGCTAGATTAGGTTTGCCTTCACCAGTCCTCGAGGCATGGTTTTCCTTGTGAAGTTACATATCATATCATCAGCATTTATTCCTAATGCCTATTTAACTTTTAGCGATTCTATACAGCTGAAGGTTTTGTAGAAAAATGTAAAATTTTTAGGACAATACCTTTTTCAGTAATGTGCTCATCTGGAGAGAAGGAGCAAATCACATTGCACAATAATAATTAATACTAGAGCTCACACATTGGTAAATGAAAGGTGTGTTAAGTCAATGAACCCAAGAGAAAGAGATCCAATGAAGAATTCTAATAAAACCGGCTTCAGCTATAACTCTCTGAACAAGAGTGAAGGGTTTTTTCCCTCCAGTATTAAGTTTTTTCACAATTGTCCTTGGTCAACAGCTCAGTTTATTTCTTTTTCTTCCCCTCCTCATCCTTTTCACACTTCAAGAGGTTTGACTTGATTGAAGTCAACCTTTAACCCTGCACAAATGGAAATCACTCTCTTAATTGGAGTTCTCAGTGTGTGCCTAAAACTTCTGTGAAAACACCAATCATAAACCTGCCAAACAAAGAAAAAAAAACAACTTCATGTTGGTGATGTTCTGTTATCTGAGCTTTCTCCCTTCTTTCCAAGCACCCTACTTTCCCAGGTAGTCTAGGACATTGAAAATTGATATATTGCTTCATCATAAAAAAGACTAAATCAGAAAAGCATGTTTAAAAATAGAATCAAACTTTCAGCTTCAATTCTCACTACAGTGTTTGATACTATTTGAAAAAATGGAAATTTTTGTTAGCTATTCTTCATCCCAAGTTTTGCTGAATGCCTAAAACTCATTTATTCCTCTTTAGTGAGTTATCCAATCTACTCAGATTTGTAACAAATATTTAATGTGTAGGTTAAAAATTGCAACCCTTATAAATTTATTTTAAGTGTTATCATAATGAGGAAGGTCATTAATGAATTGATGTACAACTTCTGTTTGCTTATACAAAATTAATTTAAAAATGAATAGTATATGATGGGAAATTAGCATCAACATATTGTTTTAGTCACACCTTTCCTTATACAAAGTAAAGCATATATATTCAAATAGTACCTTAGTACTTTCATATTACATGTGTTATAATTTTCTTGCATGCTAACATTTACTTACAGGTAACATAAAATAGATACTTATGTTGGTTTCATACTCATTCATTGCTATGTATGGAGCACTGAGAACTTTTAATCACCTGATAAGTGTTCGTAGCTGATGTGAAATTAAGGTGTGTTCTGTCTTTCTGCAGCAGCTCTTAAACTCTGTCATGTCTCATGATATATGTAGGACAGTGCCTTTTGCATTTTGTAATCTTTTCAATCCTTTAACTTTTTAAAATGAATGCCACGCTTATTAGAGAAATTTTTCAAGTTTCTTTAATCTCAAGATTATCATATGCCTTGATATGAGTCAGGGAGAAAATAAAAACATATTGAATGAAGAAAACATGAATTCTAATGTTGTTTGTCAGAGTTCAATGTTAATACACTAACAAATATTAAATAAAATAGTATTAGATACAAAGATTCACAAAGCACAATTAGGCCTCGTTTAAAGATAGAAATATTGTTATATCATATTTATAATATATTATAAATATTATAAGATAGAGATAATAATGTACATTTAAGCTGGTAACAGATGTTCCGTATTACCCAGTTTAGTGACATGGAACTTTTTATAACTATGATAAAAAAAATCATCTTTAGCATACACTTGTCTCAAAGTTTTAAGAGTTATAATACAATTTGATATTTTTCATTCAAATTAAAACATTAATTTAAATACACACATATTCTTGTCTTCTTAGTCACATTACCACTCATTTGCATAAGATGTCTAATAAAAATAGGTCATTGGAGATGCAAAGTTGTTGTTAAGAAAATATAGTGTTATAATGCTGTAAATGTGAAGAACTTCACCTGAAAAGGAAGTTATATAGCCTGCTACTTTTAGTTCTTCTTATTTTTCCAATTATGAATTATATTTCCCCTATCAACCTTTTAAAATTTCTCTACAATAAGGCCACAGCCAAAGGCCCAGAGGAAAATCTTAGTAA
>JAQHUG010000028.1:1438339-1456736 GCA_028555095.1 Dicrostonyx torquatus | reverse complement strand
TGAGTGAAAATATTTACTAACACCATGGAGATGTGTGACAACTAAAAACAAAGTTAAAAAATGAAAAGAAGAGAGTCTCTGGAATATAATAATGCTTATGCTCTTCAACTAATACAGAATATAATACAACATATAATAAATATTCTCAGTTTACATGTGAAAAAAAAATGAATAATAGCCAAGAATTTACTCTAAAAATTTCCTTTCAATACATTAAACACATTTTATGAAAGGAATTTATCTCTATTTATGGTACAAGATTTGTTTGAAATATTGTATTTTAAATGAAATATCTTGGTTAAGCAATTTCAAGTAATGGATTACTCTCTTTGAATATATAATTTTTTTATTTTAGTTAAGTATATAACAACTAAAAGATAACAGTAGTATAAATATTCAATTATAATTTACCCAAGGTATGTCATGAGTTTATAATATGTAGCCAATAATTAAAGAAATTTAATATAATATTTTAAAATAGGATCTTTGATAAATAAAATGTTTTCTATTTGTACAATATAACCTGGAGGTAATTTACAAGTGTTTCTGTATAACATCATTTTCTATATGACAGTATATAGAGATACTAATATAATCTCATTAAATTATTCATATCAACATTAGAATATTTGATAATGAATTGCATACTTTTATATTAGTGTATTTTATTAATTTTTGAAACTATTTTTTGATGTTTTTAGTTCAAGAAATATATTTGGATCATTTTCAGTCTTCTATTCCACTTCCTTTGAGATCCACTCTATCCCTCAGCTTCCTGACAACATTAGGTGCCCTTTCAAGAATTTTTAGAATCCACTGAGTCCATTTTTTCTTTTAATGTAATCGTAGGTTTAGGAATATCCACTGGAGCATGTTCAATAGATCTGGGGCCACACCCTAAAGGAAGATGGCCTCTCCTTCCTCCATAAGCCATTAACTGGTAATAGATTCTCAGTCATGGGAAGGGACCCAGGAGTATACTGCTTATACTCTAGGGTGTGTACTGGATTGGTCTTCTAATGGTCTTGTTTAGGCAGCCTCAACTCTTCTGTACTAATGAATAATGAATTCCTGTCATTTTCAGAGGACAGTTTTATGTCTTGTCCTGTCCAATCTTTGGCATTCATAATCATTCTTGTCCTGATAATTGCTGGGTCTCTGGAGTCCTCCATGAATATACTATCTGTGGTGGAGCACTGACCTTGCATTCTCTGCATTATATTGAAAAGTGGTGTTTTCAACACTAAACATTCCTATTCTGCTATAACCTCTTTCTACCAGTGGTCTTTCTCTTTAACTTCGAGGATTTCTCAAGACATAATCTTCCTTGAACTTTATATACGGTATTATCGTACAATGATACAGTCTCAAGAATTGAAAATCTTTACAATTGTGTTGGCAACTCAATACTCCCTTACTATGCACTGAAAAAGAATATATAGTGTACTTTAAACATCTGTCATGGAAGTAAATTCTCCAATATGATCACCTTTAGTATGTTAAAATATTCACATCCTTTTGGTTAGAAAGTATATTTATTCATATAACAGTAAATGAGATAAAATATTTTTTGTGTTTTCTTTAGTCTGACATTTCTACTTCACATGTCATAACTCCATAGCTTTCATTTTTCATAACATAACTGTGTATCTGACCTTGTCAAAGCAAAGTGAAATTATTTCATTCTTATAGCTATATTAACTAAAAACAATGCACATAGCTATTAAATTTAAATCAAAGATAACTAAACCTTCATAGTGCTTAATAGGCAGTTCTAAAGTAAATAAACAGCAAGATATTTTTATAATTTCCTAGTTTTTGACATTTGGCATCAGTCAAGCTTAAGGATTCAAATCTTATTATCCTTTGAAGATGTAAAGAAGTAGCTGTTAGTCACTCTGTAGTTATTAGTTAATAGTGTTAACAGTTGTGATGGCCACAGTGCAAGACCAAACACCCTGAAAAATAATTTAATTTCTCAACCATCTGAAAGTTTTTATCACATTTTTTGAAAAGCTGCATTCCTTATTTAAAAATCCTTAGTATATTCATTCTTAATGTTGCTTTCAAAAGATTTTAAACTTCCTTTCTTACAGAAATTATACTGTAATTCTGTAAAATGTTGGACACATTTTCTTCCATCTAAAAAAATCTCAGTATGTTATCCTGTTAAATGTTTGTTAAGCAGGGTGAAATCCACATAACCAGAGATGTTAGTTATAAATATAGGTCCAGAGGGAGATCACGATCACTCTATGTAGGGGAATTAGAATAACTAGGTATGGATGGACAGGCAATGGGTAGTACTGGGACTGGAGGATCAGACAGGGAGTGGGAGGTATGACAGACTGAGGGAGAGAAGATAGGGAGAGCAAGCTACAACTGAATACCTTTAGAAGAATATCGTGGAAAAGTAACAAGTTGAAGCTTTATAATTATCTACATATACGTGTGTGTTAGAAAGATAATTTGATGTAACTAAATAGTAATAATCACAACAAGAAAAACAACAGAATTAGATATTTAGATAAATAGCCTCAAGGTCGCATTTAACTCAAAGAAAATCAAAGATATCTTAGCATGCTGTAACGTAATTTCAGTACAAATCACAGTAAGGCAAATGTATTCTAGTAAAAATGCATTTTATACATACATACATACACACATACAAACACAGTTCTATTATTTTTATGATTCCTGATTTTCCACACCATAGTAAAGATAATTTAAATATTTTAATACACCATATAAAGTAGATAAAGCAGATTGTCTTTACTTATTTGGAGATTTATTTATAGTTTTAATTTTATTGTTTCTCATTATTAAATAAGAATGAAATGATTCCAGCTACCTCTCTCTGGAAAGTACAGATACAGCTCCTCCTGCGGCTGTATTTTACATTGTGGTTTGCAGCTAGTACTTTTTTCTCATTGTCTTCTAATAGTTGGCATAATGTGTAAAGGCATTGAGATAGTCATTTCCTGTGATTGACAGTATGGGCTATGGTTGATCTGTTTATTCTTTTGACTCATTTATTTTTCCAATTTAGATAAATTGATATAAGCTGAATATATATTTCTTCAAGTTGCACACAGATTTAGTTAATTGTTAATATAGTTGGGGTAAAAATATTATCAAAAGATTTACTCTTTAGTTTCCCATTTTAATAAATTGGAAATAAGTTAGACATTATCCCAAGAGTTCACTCTCAATTAAAGATTGGCTAGACAGAGGTAACATAAATTATGAGTCAGTATTGTACAAACCATGGTATTATAATGTCATGGATATAAGAACAAAAATGCTTCAAATTTCCCTATAGGCTGCTCAGGCCTATTTGAGCATGTTGTTCAAATTTTGCATTGCCCAAGGGATATATTCACTATAAAGAATGTTTTCTAAACAGATTGATACTTGGTACCACAAGTTAGGATTTGATTACTGAAAATGTGTATATAATGCAAAGCTAATTATAAAACCTCGAATTGAAATGTACTTTTTCAGGGATTTAAATGATTTTCACCTAGGGATCAGGCTTTCCAATGTGCTGAGAGCTAGTATCAGGCTTCTTCCAGTAAACAACAGAAGAGTTAAAGCCGAAAAACATTTTCCAATATTTTTCCTCACATTTCTATGTGGCATAAGAGAAATCTGCAGTCTGTACTGAGAACCATATTCTACCTAAGCTCATCTCTAAATGACAATATGCATTGACATTTTTATAAAACATACTTATGTGCAGAGATGCCGTACTTCTCATTAGAGAGTCTATAATTAGCAGTCTAATTTTGGTTACTCCTGTGCAATATAAAAATGAAAATTTCATTTGCTGTCTTGTTTCCCAGGGAATTAAACATCCATGCTAAATGACTGTTACAGAGTTGTAGCTGAGAGAAAGAAAAAAATATGCCACCTCAAATGTTCTTATTACATGAGAAAGTCTTTCACATTTTTTTTAAATACAGGCACTTTCAGTTATTTTGCAGTGCATTTAATATATGCATCATCTTTCATGTTTATTATTCACTTTTAAAAATCAATTTTTCACATAGTTTAATGCTCATCGCTAGATATTCATAACAAGGAAGTATATAGGTTAATATAAATATTTACTTGTATCCATGAAGTACCCAGTTTTAAATTTTCTCTAGTTATTATGTTGGACAGTGAATATCTCATCAAATAAACAATAAGATTTTGTGTTGTAAACTATGTGACATAGTCATAATTTCAATGAACAATATCATATAAGAACAAAATATTTCAGTAGTTTTGTCAATTTGAAGTTGAATGACAGTTCCAATGCTTCAAAACTTTATGAACATTCTCTTCTGTGGCTCTCTTTGCACTCTTCTTTCCAGCACCCTTTTTAAGGACAATTTGTGCCTTGGAAAGTAGTCATCTCAATTTTTCAAAAGTACAGCCGAATCTTAAACCTCAAAGATTTGTAAACCTCAAAAACTGTAGCACTAATTTAAAAATAGAAGAAAATGCTTCCTGAAACAATAATTATTTGTTGTTTCCAAATAAACAATAACTACCATGCACCATAACATGGAAAAATGGAAAACTGTCATTGTAACAAATGTATTAAAAGCCAGAGAAATATTGCAATTTTATCAATAGTTACTGTTATATTTTTTTTATTTTACTGTGGTTTAATCTTTGATAAAAAATTCTTCCTTGTCTATTTTCCATTATTTCATTAGAGCATTGGTCATAATTTTAAATATGGAGGTGGCTTATGCAAGCCAAAGAAGAGAGTAGAAAAACAATTTATCCCCTACTGTTAAATATATATTACAAACTTGGAGGAAATTGCCTTTTGCTGTGTGAATATCATACAGTCATAAATGTTTTACATAATTGTCTGGGCTGTCATAAGCCAGAAGTAAATAACCAATAAGTGAACAACCAACAGAATCTTTGCATAGATAGAGTGAAATAAAACAAGTACTTCTCCATGAACAGCATAAATTTGTTCATTCCAGTTCAGGTAATGATATGAAAACTCTAATAAAAATAAAGGGAATAAGCTGGGCGGTGGTGGCGCAAGGCTTTAATCCCAGCACTCGGGAGGCAGAGACAGGTGGATCTTTGTGAGTTCGAGACCAGCCTGGTCTACAGAAGCTAGTTCCAGGACAGACTCCAAAGCTACAGAGAAACCCTGTCTCAAAAAACCAAAATAAAATAAAATAAAATAAAGGGAATGACCTCTTGTGAACTTACTGGCTTCTTAACATTGCACATGAAAGCAACTCTATGGCTATTGTCTGTTCTTTAGGCATAGGTCCCTTAGTACAATAGACAGGGAAAGATGGAGATGTAAATTCACTGTTTCTACCTGGAAAGCCAGGTTTTACTAAATAAAACATTAGAAAAGCATTGTGATATTATAGCATGAGATTATACCCCATGATGCTCACTGAGTATTGAGAAGACCTGCTGCACATACCATGAGAAGCACAATAATATATTTAATTGGAGACACTGAGCCTGTGGTTAATAGTAATTACTTAGGCTCGTAACATAAAGAAATACTTGAACGGTCAGACGATGAGGATGAATAAATACACCCATTCTAAAGATACTAGACATATTTTTTTTAAAAAAAGACTTTGTTCCTTCATTTCTTCTTATTTTGTTTTTGTTTAATTATTAGTTTATTGTTTGTTGTTTGAGTTTCTTCAAGACAGATATCTGTGTAACCCTGGCTATCCTTGAACTTTCTTTGTAACTCAGAATGGCCTTGAACTAACTTAAATTTACGTGCCTCTGGCTCCAGAGTGCTGGAACCACCACTGCCTGACTCAATTGATTTTTCTTGAAAGTGTTAACTAATGATTTACTTATTTGTTACTAATTATTTTAAAATTGAAAATAGGTACTTGATTTTTAGTTCTATGTTACTTTTTCTTTTTGTGTTTAGGACAGGATATATCTATTGCTGTATCCTCAAAAATACTATATGTTTACCATTATTTCCATTGAGCTATCTGCACAGTTGAAAATTCTTTCAATACAATTGTTTGTGTTTTAAATAAGATCATTGTGATTTTATCTCACAGCTTTAATTTATTTGCTGTTAATTTATTATGTTGAATTGTTCAATAGTTAACCCAGGATTTTAACAGAGTCTTAACTAATCAATTCTCCACAAACTTACTTCTTTATCCTCACGTTGATACATCCTGTTTCCTTGGAAATTTATCTTAAGTTTCTCTATAGAGAAAACTTAGAGTTTCACATCTCCACCTCAGATTTGCCTTCATGATTCCAGTAACATCTGTGGCTAAGTGTTGAAAGAAAAGAAGGAATCAAAAGCCAAAGCAAGGGTGTTCTCTTTCAATGTGCACAGATAGGGCTTAGCCAAACTCAAAGAAGGTCTCACTTTGGCTTTTGTTCTGATGTGACATTGGGGTTTCATGTCCTTTACTTTACTTTGTGGTTTTAAGGAGTTCAGATTCTGCCTTCTTCAGCACAGGAAGTCCACCTGGGACTTTCTCCCAGGCGTAATTCTCAGAGCCTGCCATGCTGTAGGCTCTTTGAGTGTTGAGAATGTATGAACACTGAAAAACATCTGTAACTCACCATTACTTCCATGTTGTTTAAATCTTCCTAAATCAGTTTTCATTCTTATGTTCTCACATAGCCACTCAGCACAGTTTTTGGCAGATTTTACTTTGTCTTCACTAAGAAGTACACTATGAAATATAGTTATTCTATCATACTGGAATGAAACAAACATTACATAGAGAAAATACATAGACTTTGTGTGTGCAGTAAGTTGCAATATGAACAATAAACTAATTCTATATAATATTGTTAAATACTATTTCCCTAGACACTTTTAGCAATAGAGGTAATTTTGTTTGTTAATGTGTGTTTTTATTGCATAGACTATGTAAGCACACAGAGCTATTAAATGATTGCACCAAGAAATGACAAGATGGATGAGTCAAACTCTCAGGCATTAATTTCAATGGAATGTCCACAATTTAATAAGCAAAAATAAACTTGGAATGCCTTATGTATTCTGTCTTCTTTCTATTTTTATTTATTTATTTATTTATTTATTATTTATTTATTTATTTATTTATTTTGGTTTTTTCGAGACAGGGTTTCCCTGTGGCTTTGGAGCCTGCACTGGAACTAGCTCTTGTAGACCAGGCTGGTCTCGAACTCACAAAGATCTGCCTGCCTCTGCCTCCCAAGTGCTGGGATTAAAGGCATGAGCCACCACCGCCCAGCCTTCTTTCTATTTTTATGTTGAGCTTTGTGAGGAAAGTACTCAGCCAACACTTGGTCTTCCATAGTTGTGGATTTTCTCTTTACAAACCTTTCCCCGATATTTTACAGAGTCAAAAATTCATGTGAAAGAGCATAATCTCAAATACCAGCCTAAATATAGGACTCTTTTTTTTGTTGTTCTTATACTCATGATAGTCTGTAACCTCCTCATGATAATGAAATACTTCTGCAGCTGGACGTTGATTTCAAGTTTCATTACTTCATTTTCTTATAAAATCCAAGAAAGCTTATATCTGAAAAATTTTACGTAATTTGAGTCTTTTAGAAAGAGTCATAAAATTTCTTAATATATCTTCAGATTTGTCACAAATTATTCAAAATGAGCAAAGTCATATATACTACAAATTTTTTGCATATATTAATCATCCACAATCTGTATACTAAAAGACATAGCATTTTAGGTCAAAATAGATTTTTCTGTGTCTCCTGAGAAACATTTTAGAATTATATGTAAAATAATGTGCTAGTACCACAATCAAAAATGTAATAAAATTTGAACTGATTGCTATATATTTTGTCTTCAGTTTGGACATAGTAGAGTATATTATTTTGTAGAATCCTAATATCTTAATTATTGGCTTCATTATGTAAAATTTAAAAGTTGTGATACAATTCAGTCTCCTTGGAGTATGTACAATGATCAGCTCATATTCAGTACCATAAGGAGCCAACTCCTTTGAACTATTTTTCACAAATCTGTAAATTTTCTTCTGGTTAATAGCTCTCCCTGAGATTTGAGCTCCCTTTCTCTGGACATGGAGAGTGAGTCTGAGTAGAAGCAGGGAAAGGTTGCCTTTAGCAATGAAGTTTGTGATCTATTCAGAAGATCTATTAGGATTTTTCTGTGCTTCTTTTTTAAAATATTGCTTGGGGCCATTGAGAGGATTTTAACTTCATCCTGCTGAGAGGCTAAACAGAAGGATTAATATGGAGCATGCTCTTGCATTTGTAAGAGCTAAACTAGGTTGTTTAGAATCAGAACACTGCAATTCTGAAAATACACCAAACAATGATTTCAACAGACTGGCATGTAATTCTTAAAAAGGAGGAAATTTTCATCCCCCACCAATTTTTCTTATTCAAGCGTACTGGAAAAGCATGAAATGGATTTGTAAGCAGATTTTACAGAAGTAATTGCTGGGCTTCTGTTTTCAAAAGAAATGGTTAAAAGGGAACTTGACATTATTTTGCCTTCATTATCCCTATATTTATTAAGTTTTCTCAAGCTAAAATTTAACGTTTTGTGAAAACTCATGACAAAAACTGGAGCAAAAAGATGAAGGTTTCTCTTCATCTTCTCTCTCTTACAACATTTGCACGTGAAAACTTCTTTAATGTGCCAGAGAATCACAATTTTCTCCAAGGAAATTCCAGATTTAACTCTTGCAACAGAAAAATCCTGCCTTCCCAAAAGCCTTTCTTCTGTTTCCTTGAAGAGAAATTTATTATTCTCTATTACAGACTAGTCTGTTACTTTAAAACAAAAACATCAAAATGAAGCATTAAGTGTAAATAAAGTCTTTATTTTCACGTACTGATTTATGTAATACATTGTTATATCTTGGGTTACTCTTTACTCATTGGTCAACAAGTAGCCCCTTGAGTTATTGGAATGTACCATTAAATATTGGATACCCCATCCCTCTACCCTTCTTGACTGTCCCTCAATCTTTTCTAGAAAACATGCTTTCAGTCTTCAAGTTCTCTGTTCTCCCTGGCCTTTGCTTTCACAGTTCTGGCACAGCAACCCACCTTATCTTGAAAGGTGTACCATTGGTTTATTATTGGAACTTTTCAATCACCTTATAGGCTACAAATCCGAACTCCATGAGGTAAGGTCCACAGTTATTGTTGGCTATCTTTACGTATCAGTTCCCTAAATATGAATCCTGCTAATATTCTTATTGCCGATGCTTGTCACCGTAACCTGAAGCCTGGTTGCCTTTTCTGTTTTTTGTACAACCAGCATTGCCTGATCTACTTGTGACAAATACCATAGTGTACAAACCTATCACTTATGAGATCTGATACAATTATGAAGTAATTGTGAAGAGATGTAGTACATAGGAGATAGCTTTGCATACTAACCCAAGCAGTAGAGAAACAAAATAAATGGTCACAACACAACATGTTTCACAAGAAGGTATTTGCATCAATTACACATTTAAAACATGTTTCTACTATTCATGAGACATATAAATATAGAAAAATTATATACCCACCCTTATAAAGATTAACCTCAAAAGTTTAATTGTACCAATCACAGCATTTTTATAGAATATGCTCTACATTGTACCTTCAGTGAGAGCAGACGCATGTTAAATGTGGTCTTCTAGAAATCTCTGAAAATTATCATTCCCAAAATGGTGTGTTCAAAGTTATTACAATTTGTCTCAGGAAATTGTGACTAGAGAAAACATGACTGAAGTTGAATCTCTGGCTGGAGAAGAATTCTTATCTTCAAATATTCCTTGTATTTATGTTGTAAAATCTACAAACTCACATGTACAGTCCTAAGTATCAGGGATGCTATGAAAGCTGACACACTAGTGGCCAAAATGGAGGCGTCTTTGTTGATAGCTCCCATCTCAGTGCAACATACAAAAACAAAGACTCTGGATCACTGTACAAAAAGAAATTGAAATTAACAGAGTTCGTCTTAGCTTAATTGAAGTAAATTATATATGCAATAAGGACTTAATATACGTACTAAATGGATGCTTTTAAATTTACACACATACATATGCACATGCACACACACATATATATAAAACATACTAATATTTACACACATACGCAATGCACACACACACACACATATATATATATAACATACTAATATTTCTCACCTCCTACCACTTCCCATCTCCCTAAGACTCATACCATCTTTTCTATTTTCTAAAATTCTTTCTTAACTTTATTTCAATTTATTTTGTTTTGTGATCAACTGAGTTTAACCAGAGCCATCTGTGTGACCATGAGTTTGGAGCTATCCTGTGGAACATGATAAGTTCATAAATCAGTCTGCAAGTAAAGACAATTACTTAGCATCTACCAGAATCTGTCAGTAGCTAGTATATTCTCAGTCTGGCATAAAACTCATTGATTCCCCTTCTCCTTTTTTCTTTTTTCATTTATGTTCTGTGCTGTGATATATATATATGTATGTATACGTATATACGTATACATGCATACATATATATATATATATCCTATCAAGAATAGTCTAACAGGACAAAGTTAATTTTATCTCATAAATTCAGGTTAAAATCCATCATAGTAGGAAGTCACAGTGGTAAGGACATGCAACAACTAATCACATCACAACCACAGTGGAGAAATGACTCCTATGTCCATGTCCTAGCTTACTGCTGCACACTTATGCAGTTCAGGACCCCTTGTATAAGGAAGAGTACTTAGCTGGATCTTTTCCCATTAATTAAGGCTATTCTCCATAGACATGCTCACATCCTAACTCAAATTGGACAATCTCCCATCAATACTCTTTTCAGACGATTCTAGAATATGGCAAGCTGATAGAACTAGCCATCACACCCTCTAGTGACCTGTCTTGTTTTGACCAGTATATGTAATGGCATTGTTATAAGATAATAAGTACAAGATTTTTATTGGGTATATAGATAGTATTTTGGCCCTTAATTATACTTTGGCCTTAAAGACCTCTTTGGCTTTTTGCCCTAATAAAATGGTTACCGTGTACATGTCATATATTTATCAAACCTTATTTCTCATGCTTATAGATGAAGGATGATTTAATAGTATCAAACGTATATAAATATAAGTTCAATTCTTTCAGTAAATCTTAAGTAAAACAAAAATGCTTTGAAAGAGAAATCTATTCCCAAGTTTTTTCATCATGTATTTTAAACCAATATTGAAGTTTTCTTCACAGGCTAACTTTACTGTATAAGATTAGTACTAAAAGTCCTGACAGTTTTAATTTTGAAAAGAGAGTTTCAACCTCATTTCATGCTTTAATGAAATGAACCTTATTAGCCCCATGCGTTTTTATTCATGGCTAGGTCATCTACAACCAATTTTAATATTGGCCTTCATTTATAATTCCAAGAAGTGAAGATCTGGCAATTAGTTTCTGTCCTGTGAAGAAAACACTTCAGTTAGATGTTGTGCTTACAGAAATCAGGGTAGCTAGTTTTGAAAAATGTTATTAAAACATGGTCACAAACATATTCTTTTAAAGATATTTTCTAATGCTTTCATTTGTGCCACATAGTTATTTACAAGAAAGTTAATTTAAGGGCTACAATCCTTTCTGATTATTATAGCTTTTAATTTTGTATGTTGTTATTAAACATTAAATATTCATGAGTTTATTTAGCTTTGTAGATGTCAGCAATGATGCAATGCGGTGCTGAGGGCTACTCTTTTATTTTCGACATCTTCTTAATCAAGAAAGCCAGAAAGAAAGTATAAACGAAATAAAACGTACAAGACATAATGAAAAAAGCAGAGATGGTACTTTAGAGTAAATACTTAAAATGTGTAGCTTTAACTTTCATTAAAAGTGCTGTAAGATTCAAAAATAAAATTCAGAACTAAGATAGTGACTCTGGTCTTGGTAAATATTGTCCCACAAAATATTTTCAGAGAAACATTTTTAAGAGATTTAACGTATTTTTACTTATGTGTGTGTTCATGAACATGTGTTAGTGTATTTTTATATTAATACATGTGTAACTATGTATGTATATATTTGGCTATGAACATTAGAATGTGTCTGGTCCCCGGCAGCTGGCAATCACAAATGGTTGTGCATCTTTCCAGTCATTATTCTCTATGATTTTTAATGTAAATGTTTAGCATAAAGTTTCTTAGTATGTCCACTCTAAAACCGAATATTTTAATACCTAAATGTAATTACTCAAAAATCCATTATTTCTGTTGTCTTGCATATCCTGATTAATATAAGAAAGCTATAAATAACTTTTGGTATAGACCTAATTTCAGTTTGTCTGAAATTGTACAGTAGGTCAGTGATACAAATATCCAAAATTATAAAATATTTAGGCTAACTCTACTTCACTAATTCTAATTTTTCTCTGATAATATATTTTACGAAAAATGAATTTAGAAGTGTAAATATTAGTGAGGCCTGGATATTTTTTCTCTAAGTCTGTCTTGCTGGGAAATCAAAAGTTGTTCATGAAGTGTTTCTCAGTGTTAAGACTATCACAGTTTCTCTTCTTCCTTAAGTTGACAATTTTAGAGTCACAAAAGATACTGTCCTGCACAGGTTAAAATATGTAAAGAATAGCAAATATTCTTTATTTAATGATACGTATTTAAATGAGTAAAACAATAAAGAATAAAAATAAATAAATGTTAAAATAAAATTATTAAAGAATCTCACTTCAGAAAAGACCTCTCAACAGATTTTTCATGAATATTCATGTGAAATGAGAAAATCCAAAGAAAATAAATTTATTGAAACGGGAGAAAAAAAATGAGAAAAAATGTTTAATTCATTCCTCATGATTAAGAGATTCATTCAATTTCTGATTTTCTGTTTTTAACAATGTATGTAATATCAGTACTTTGCATGATTCTTCATCTGTGTAGATGAAGCATTGAGCATAACCAGCATTATGAAAATTGAGGGACAGATTTTATTATTTTCCTAAGACTTTGTAAAGAATAAGAGGAAAAGATTTAGCTAAGAAAGACTCATCCTACAACCATGTATGAAACGGATCGGATGAAGTTATGCTTCCATGGAATACCCATTATCTTAGTGATTTGACTACTTATCAATAATTATTTTCATCTTAAGCTACATTTTTGTCACAGTTAGTATGGGAATTCTGATTCTTTTCTAGGATAGGAGCTGGTGGATTTACTATCTTGTTTCAGATAAATAGTTTTCAGAACAGAAAAATAATTTCATGATCTAGGTTGAAAGTTAAATGCATCTGCTGTAAGGAATTATTAAGAAGATGTACCACTGATCAAATGCAAACCTATGCAATCTCTTTAAAAAAAAAAAAAACAACAACAACCCAGGGCTCATAGCGGCTGAAGCAACAATCAGGGACCTGCATGAGACTCATTTAGGCACTGTACATAAAACTTATAGTTGTGTAGCTTCATCTTCTTGTGGGACTCCTAATAGTGGGAACAGAGCCTGTCTGTATTGGTATCCTGTTTCCTATACTGGGTTGCCTTGTCCAGCCTCAACATGAGAGGAGGTGCTTTGTATTATTACAATTTGATATGCCGTGTATGATTGATACCAGTGGGAGGTTTGTCCTTTTATGAGAGAAATGGAGGAATGGATCAGGGGCCAGAGGGGAGGTTGAGGAAAGGACTGGGAAGAGAGAGTGGAGGGAAAACTACAGTAAGGATGATGATGATAAATAATATAATAATAAATTTTATTATATTTCTTAAAAGCTTTGGAAGGTAACAGGTTTTATACTTCAGTGTTGACTTAAATAAGTACAAAGATAAGAATGAAAAAAAAACAAAGATAAGAATGAACATAAACACTTTAAGTGAAAGGTCGTTATAATAAAAATAAGTTACAGATAAAATTGTGAATTAATTATAAAGTATAAAATGAATTGAACTTTAGAATAATGTGTAACTAGTATACAGTTTGTCAAAACTATATAATGCATTAGAAGTATGTAGACAGCTAGATTTCACATATATAATGTAGCCTCAATAAATGTGACACAAAAATGTCACTCACACATGCTTAATGATTAAACCATTCATTGTGGTTTAAACTGGACATATTATTACGTTGATATCAAAACTATTCTTCCATATTTTTTTGCTTTGTATACACCGACATCCTTTTGAAATTTATACATCAAATAAAAGACCATCCTACTTTCACTATGACAGAAAACAAACCTTTATCTGTCCAACTTGATAGCTACAATACAGTTATTCTTGAATATATGTGTATATGAGTGGAAATTTAAAAAACCATGTACCTATTAAACTCATATCTATAAATATTTTCTATTAATTAAATAAATTTATATAAAAATATTCCATCAAAATCCCCATATTTTCAATCCTCCATTAAGGATAGATATTAATTCACAATGAGACTACTTAAGAATAAAGGTTGGTGTATGTTTAATTTTAATTATCATAAATTATCAAATCTTTAAAACCATAGATTGAGTAAAATATTTTTATATGCCTTTGAAATGTAAAACCAAGGAAAATTTGGTTCCCATAGCTAACTTGCACTTTTGCTTTGTTTTGTTTGAGAGAGGGTCTTTACATAGCTCTGGATTTCCAGGAACACTTTATGTGTTGAACTCATAGGCACCTCTGCCTCCAGAGTGCTAAGATGAAAGGCACACACCACCACACCTGTCCTTGATTTGCAGACTCATCTGTGACCTATGGCTCTATGTTTTGCCCTTGGTTTCTAAAATTTAAGCATCCTCATATTAGCAAACGCACAAAATCATAGTAACAGAAAATTTTCTAGTAAGTCTCTCATGTTTATTTTTCTCAGAAACATTACTGCCTAATTTATTTCAAAACATCAGTTCTTGTTCATGCCATGTGACTCAAGTGGATTTATCAAAAACACTTTTAAATTATGTATTAGCAATTTGTAAGAATTAATACTGTTGAAGACACCATAATAATTATGCTTGGGGTCATAAAAATGGAAACTAATTTTTTTAAGCTTTTAATTTGTGTGTGTGTGTGTGTTTCACATCATGCACCCTGATTCCACCCATCTCCATGTCCTTTTGTTTTTACGCTTGTCTTTGTATGTCTCTAAACAAAACAAAATTTAAAAGTAAAAACTAAACAAAACAAAATTTTAAAAAAACAGAAAACAAAAACAGCAAAAAGAAAATCTCAAGATATAAGCTATAGTGTGGTCCATTGAATCAAACACCTAAGAGCATGGCACAGCATCCCTATCACCATTATGGTGAGTGAGTAGCAAATTGGAGAGAGAGAAAGCAGACAGATTCATATGCTAGGAGAAGGGTAGATCTGAAAAGGCTAAGGCAGATGCCCTGCGTGTCCTCCAGGCCATCGCCATCAGATTGAGCGGATCAGCTAGTACCCAGACCCAGAACCTGGACTACAAGGTAGCTCACTCCAACACCCACCTCATTCATAAACTACCGGAGAAAGTAAAATACTTTCATTTCTTATAAGATATGTCTATTATTTCTCTTTTTGGCTAATATCATACCTTTTAGTATTTAGACTTCTTTTTTCTGTTTTATATATTTTGTAGTCATATTAATTCATCTTAACATACTTTATCATCTTAATATATTTAAATGCTTAAGTTATTTCATTTTATTCCCTCTTGTGCAGATTATAAACATAAAAAATTTCAAAGTATTTGTATTTTTTATACTTGGCAAATAAAACTTAATTTCTATGTTTCTTTTTCCGGGATTTTTAATTGTTACCCTTAAGATTTTACCCATTTTAAGGTTAATTTTACAAATCCCTGCTTCATAGTTATACTTAAGAAGAAAGTACTGCTAACAATCTAGTATAACTATTCTATTTGTAGCTTCAAAATACATACCATGAAAACACAACTGAGAATTAGCTTCCTTTCATTAATGCAGCCCTATTTATCTACCCACAGAAAGTCTAACAGAATTTTATCCTAGATAGCCTGGTATAGAGTCAGAATCTTACTCGTCTAAATATGACTTTCCTCATAACACATAAAATACTTGAAATGTATTAACTTTGTTTTTACAGTATTTGAAAATTATTGGGACATAAGAGATGAGTCAGTGGAGATCTTCATCTTTCTCTGTCTTCCTGCTTTTCCATCGTGCAGTCTCCAGCCAAGAAAGCAGAAAGCCTGGAAGGCAGACTGCCATCTCTCCCTTTGCTCCTCCAGTCACAATCCCCATGCCAGGGAAAGAGAAAAGGTAAAGAGGACTACTTTCTTTCCTACAACTCCAATCCCAGGGTCTCATACCTAACTCTGTATCATCTGCTCCAGCCTCATGTGGATCCCACAGCCCTTCCCCTCCTAACCTCCCTCAACACATTCAGTTCTTTAACACAAGCACCCCCTGAGAATCTACAGACCACTCCTGGCAGGGAAACAGGTACAACTCACTATAGACCTTCCTGTCCTCTCCTGCTTTTCTAGAACCAATTACCCAGTCTCATTCCCAGGGCTATAGCTGACCTGCGGTGATCTCCTTTCATTGCATACCCCATTCCAAGGAAGCTAAATAAGCAGATCCTGTTGAAGGCTCTGATCTTCTCCCATCTGTGAATATCTTCAGAAATGTAGCCTGAAACCATTCCTAAGAGTCAGGTTCCAATACCTAAAAATACATTTTACCGAGAAAGTCAAGTGGTTACAGCTATCAGACATACATAAATTTCTTTTCCAGGCAATACGCCACCATCATACTCTTTAAAATCCATAGAGTAAGTAGAAATGAAGGAGAAAAATTCACACTTAGCAGAGACAAACCCAGAAATAAGAACCCAGACATATTCTAATCCTGATGCCTAGGAGCCAGCATTAAAGTATAACCTAAAACAGAAAGAGCAATATGTATATACACTAGAGTCACATACCCTACCACAATATTTCCTGAATATTCCAACATAAATAGGACACAAGAAAAAGGACTTAAAACAGTCTGTATACAGAAGATAGATGTCCTTAAAGAGTTAAATAATAAGTTCCTTAAATCAAGAAAAACAAAAACAAACAGTAGAAAAAAAAACTGTCTCAAACATGAAAAGGAAAATAAAATCAATAAAAAAAATCCAAACTAAGGGAATTCTCTAGGTGAAAACTTAGTTATTAAAACAGGAACTGCACTGGCATTGTTCACCAACAAAATATGAGATGTAAGAGAAAATCTCAGATGTTAAAGAAACAATAGAAAAAGTTGACATATTTTTCAAAAAAGATATTAAATCTAAAATTTTTCTTCAGACAGAAAACATCCAAAAAATGTTGGAAATGATGCAAAGACCATATCTAGCAATAATAGAAATGGATGAAGGACAAGAAAAGCAGTTCAAAGACCCAGAAAATAATTTTAATAAATTCATAGAAGACAATAATCTTCACTTAAAGAGGATGCCTATAAAGGTACATAAAGCATACAGTATGCCAACTAAATTGGATCAGAAAATAAAGTTCCCGCAGCACATAATAAGCAATACACTAAATGTGAAGAACAAAAAATATTAGAAGGTACAAAAAAAAAGAAAAACAAGCAACATAAATATAGATCTTTTGGAATTACTTTTGACTTCTCAATGGAGAATCTAAAAACCAGAAAGTACTGAATAGTTGTGCTGCAAACTATAATATACCACAACTTTCAACCCAGACTCCTCTACCCAGCAAAACTTCCATTGGAGAAAACAAAGTATTTGAAGATAAAGTGAAATTTACACAATATACCTAGAAGAAAAACTTTAACATAAAAAGTCTAACTACAACCATGAAAACTCAGGGAATAAATGATCTAAGACCTCCAAAATCAAAGGAAGGAAATCTCTCAATCTCTCTCTCTCCTACACACACAAACACACACACACACACACACACACACACACACACACACACCAACACCACCACCACTACCACCACCACCACAGGCAGCAGCAGCAGCAGCAAAATAACTGGTTTCCTGAATCATTGGTCACTGATATTTTTGATGATATCATTTCTCCAATAAAAAGACAAAGACTAAAGACTAACAGAATGAAGGAGAAAATATGATTCATCCTTGAGCTCTATTGAAGAAACACACTTCAACATTCTGAATAGATATTATCTAGTGGTTGGAAAAAGAACAGGTTAGGCAAATAGAATAAGAAGGAATCTGGTATAGTCATTTTGATATCTAACAAAATAGACTTCCAACCAAACTAATCAGAAAAGATAGGAAAGGAAACTACAGACATCAAAGGAAAAATGCACCAAGAGGATATTTTAATTTTTCACATCAATGTTCCAAACAAAAGGGCACCCTAGCTTGTAAAATAAAACTACTACATTTTGAAACACATATTGGCCCTCACACACTGATATTGAGGTGCTCCA
>JAQHUG010000028.1:1368142-1388466 GCA_028555095.1 Dicrostonyx torquatus | reverse complement strand
GCCCGGCCTAGATAATGTTTCTTTACATCATTTTTTGTCCCAAGTATCTCATTTATTATTCTCGAAAATCCTACTGGCAAGACTGAAAGTAGGAATCTGTAAATATATTTGACTTTGAATCACAGTTTGTTTTGTAAATATTTTCTTGTACTCAGAGATCTAACATCATCAGTTCTTTCACTTTCGTTCTCATCCAGAAACACATTTGCAAGGTGGTTAGTTTTCTCACATTTGCTTTCAACAGCAGGAGGGTTTGGTCATTAACAGGAAGCATAAGCCTCCAGGTTATATCAACTGTGAGTGTTTCTAATTGAGTGCTAAAAGGACTGGCAACAGGTTTGACAATTTAATGGAGCTACTTTCTAGGGCTTGGGAGTGGCTAATCTATAATGCTGTGGAGTGCAATACAAGATGAACATTTAGGCACTTTTTCACGGCTGTCATTTTCCCTTATTCAAATGTGTAGGATCTGTCATATAAAGCTTAAAAGTACATCCAAATAATAAACCTTCAAAGGTTACAACTGAATTGCAATGTAAATGATTTAGAAAAAGCTAAAATAAACAGAAGTACGAGTAATAAATTATTAACTATAAAATAAGGTAAATAAACTAAATTTTTACTATGAATGATTCTATGATTATAAAATTAATGGAAATTTAACATAAATTTGATCATCAATAAATTGACATGCTTTTGTTTTGTTTTCATATCATTCTTTCAAAGAACATTACCTAAGAATCTACCGAAATTTTTCTCTGTACTAGATAAAAAAGGGGAAGATAGCTTCATCAAAAAGAATTTATGCATAAGGTGAGATCAAATGAATACATAAAGCAACTTTATGCTTCAAATCCAATGTAAAGATTTGGAAAATGCAGCAACAGGCTTAACACAGATAAAAACTTATTCTCGATCATTTTAAATAATTTAAATAAGACAAGCCATCAGAGTGCAGGTCTATCATGAGCTGGCCATTAGACAGTTTGTATAACACATAATTTACAAAGATGTAAGTCCCTTATACATAAAGTAGAAGGAAACAGTGTAGAGCCTATCTTATGAACAACACAAGGAAAGATACAGCAGCAATCTGAGGGAATAACTTAGAATAAATGAATCTAGGGTTAGAATTAAGGCAAGGTTCCCTCAACATCCAAACACAAGCACACATACACACACCCACACACACACATCCACCCATCAGCAGACACAACACACACACACACACACACACAGGCATGCACACTAACACAGAACTCTAAGTTACTTGAGTACATTTTCATACACCTGACAAAGAAACAACTCTTAAGAACACGGATGTGTTTTCATAAATTTTAACTACACTTTAGTTTGGGGTAATTTCAAATAAAAATATAATTGAAAATATTGCTGTTTTTCAGTTTCAAAAACATAAGCACCGTAGAGATTATTGGAAATCTGATGGTAAATTACAGTTGTCACACAAAATGTCTTACACTGTATGCCACACTCTGTACTTGAGATAAGACTCTGGTATTATCCCTGATATCTACCTGGTATCAAACAAAATAATAAATCTGCTTCAGTGGATGATTCCCCTTCCTGATCCCTGGAATATATTGAGTTGAGGATTAAAACAAATCTGCAGTATTTCTGCTACTAGTTTTGAGATGGCTTACCGCTCATCACCATAAGTGGATTTTCTACCGAGTAGCTCGCTAAGCAGCAAGGTGGGATAATAGAACGCGGAAGAGGATGGACTGAAGCATAAGTAACCTAGGTTGATATTGCAATGCATGTGTGTCAGGCAAAGCAAGGTTGCTTTTCTTCTTTAGGTCATCAATTGTAAAACAGGGCTGACAAAATGCCCTTCAGAAGTTATTTGTAAATATCAACCAAATATCTCTAAAGTACTTTATATAATGTGTGATACCTAGAAGATGGATAATACTTAGTAACTAATTGTATATTATGAATCTCAAATGTTACCTTGGGTTTTTAAAAACAATTTTGCTATGACAATCAGTTTGTATTAGGTGACAGAAAAATGTCAACATCTTTTCCATTGAAATAAACCATGAGAATAGATGATTTAGAAGTCGCATTCAGATTCTATTATGTCATGAGCTATTAAACAAAGTCTGATTTCATTTATTATTTCAAGTGTCTAATACAGTGTCTAACAAATATCAAAATTAATAAGGTCTTATAGATGTATGTCTTAAAGAGGGAAGGAAAGCATATTCTATCAGCCATAAACAATGAGAACAGACCTATTTACGTAACTGTAATAGTTCAATGACAAGCGATTCTGAGACTCAAGGCTGATTTGGCCTTGAACTGACTATGATAGTTTACAGTGCATTATGAAATGAGGTCATTAGGTGAACCTGCTGAGTTCTCAAAAGAACTCATACCCAAACTTGTTATTGTGTGTGATGATCTACTGTTGTTGTTTCTCACAAGATACTTTACTGTGTTGTACATCACTATTTATCAAAATAAATTATTTTTCTTTTAAAGAAACCACAGTCATTATGTCAGCTTTTATTGACCAAATGTAATATTGTATGCATATTTAATGTACATTTATCAATATAAAATGGTCTTCAAAATTAAAATGCCAAAAATGAAGTGCTAATGATATATATATATATATATATAAATCAGATACATATGTAGCTTTAATATACCCAGTGAGAAAAATGAATAATGTTTAGATCTCATGTTAAAATTTTTAATATGATAAAAAACTGTTCTTTATAGCCATGTGAACATACAGAGTTCCCTAGAAAAATATAAGTATAAAAATTAATTGTTTGAAGCCAGGTGGCAATCTACTGTTTGAAAATATAAACACTCATCAAAGTAATGATAAAAAAATACACGATTTAGTATGTTCAAATTATTATGCTATAGTCAATTATTTTCCATAGAGTAAATAGTAATACAATGAAAATCTACAAAAAGTATCTCTGATTTAATAATATAGAGATATGATTTAAATCTAATGTCATTTTCATGGATTGTAGTCAATGGTTGTTAAAATTAGTTGGAATTACTAAAGATAAAAACAACAAAATTATACTAATATTTGAATTATATGTTTTGCCATTAATATTGAGAATAGAATATTGTTTAAAATAATACCAAGGAATTTATTGAAAAAATAAATGAAAAATAGTTGCATCCATGTCCTCCCATCCTTGCCTTCCCTCCCATTCTTCCTCTGCTTCTTCAGTCTCTATTAAAGTAATGATCTATTTTTGAATATAATGTTATTTATACATAAATTTAATATGCTGATTACATTTAAAATATATATATGAAATAGCAATGAAATTATTAATTTAGAATTAGTGAAAGCATATGATTTCTGACTTTAGTTAACTTTACTTAACATAATGAAATTAATTACCAACTCTTTTTATACCATATTAATATCAGCTTTTGGATTAATACAGCATATTATATACATAAAGTATTTTCTTCTTATCTGCTGATGGACACCTGGTTTTTATGTATCATGGCTCTTGATTGTAGTGCAGCTATAAATCAATGTTTAATGTTTCACTTGCCAAAAGCATGAAGAAATAAAAACATGTGACTTATACTCTGTTAGAAAAAAAAAGGAAATACAATGTATTTTCAGTAATAGGGAAGTTAAGAAAAGGGAACACAGGTGTTCTTTTTGTTTCCTTTCATGCTTCATTACATATGTATGTGTGCATGCTGCATATGTGTATGTATTTTCATGTGTGACTTAGGTATGTATATCTAAGAGGTCTATGGTGTGTACATATAGTGGGGCCCTGAGTTAGGTATGTATACCTAAGAGGTCCATGGTGTGTACATATAGTGTGGCCTGACTTTGATATTTGTATCTTCCTCAGTCTCTGCTCATTTATTAAAACAGTGTCTCTCAGTGGACCTTCATACGGCCTGCTCTGGTTAGCTTATCCAGCCAGCTTGCCACAGAAATCCATCTCACCCCTGCTTATGAAGTGCTCAAATTAGAGACAACTGCCACATTTGCCTTGCTTGAATGTGGGCCCTGCACATTATCAGAACTCAATCTTCATGATAACACAATAAATATTTCAACCTCTGGGTCATCTCCCTAAAAACCCATAAGATGGATTTCTGCAAGTCAGTTTGACTCCAGACAAAAGAAGACTGTTAAAACCTTGATCTTCCAAACCTTAGCCTTGTATGATGATATGCATTGTAGTGAAGACATATAGCGTGTGACATTTGCTACTTTATACATTAACTCTGGGTGTTTTACATTCGAGGAAACTCAAGCGTCTCTGAGAACAGTGGGAGTGCTATATGTGAGCTGTTTCCTTTTCTATACTCTTTCTTGAAGCAGCCTGCATTCACTTCCCTACACTACTGGCTCCATTCTCTGAGGCTATGCAGCACTGTGCAGATGTCAATTTGCCTGACTGAATCTATAAACCCAATGTATTTCCAAACTGAATTCAAATAATAGCTTTCTGGAATAAGCAACCATTTAAGAGTGTATTTTTCAAAATAATAGATTTTTATTTTCAAATATCATAGTATGTGTTGTAAGGGCTCTGAAGGTTAGGTATTCTGTCATCATGCATCAAAGATCTCTTAGACCGAGATGGAGGGGGGAGGACCTAGGGCTTCCCATAGGGCAGGGTATCCTGCCCCATCTTAAGGAAGCAGGGGGAGGGCGGTGGGGTAGGGGGGGAGCGGGAGGGCCGGGAACAAGGGAAGTAAATGTAAATTTTTCTTATAATAATAATAAAAAAGATCTCTGGTGCTTTGTCTGGATTGATGCAGCCGTGATGTTTCTGTTTTGCACACTCTGATGTGTATTATCATTATGTACTACTAAATATTTTGTTAGCCATAAAAATCTGTGTCATTGTGCCTGGAGAAAGAAATACTTAGCTCAGACTGCCACATGAATCAGAATGAAAGTCTACTTTTCAGATGTTTATTTATTTGGCCACAGCTGCCTTCAGCTATTGGTTTAACAAATTTATTCATTACTAGGCTGTTGCATATTAATATTTGATTTATCATCCTGACTCCTCCTTATTCTTCATGATGTTATTAATAAGGGATCTTATTAATGAAAGACTGACTCTGTAACCTTTAGTTTGAATGCCATATCTTGTTGCCTGTGTTCTATAAGAACGATGAACCTTCACAAGCATGAAATTAGTTATGAGATCAAAGAGCATTTGAGCCAATGACCATTATCATCAACGTTACCCATTGACTTTTACAACAGAAAGGAAGTGTATTGTCTGCAGACCTTTCTCTGCATTGTTCATTTTACTACAGGCTTAATAGAAACCCTTGTTAATTCATTCCTGTCTACGTTGTCTTCAATGACAGGAACTGATTGATTATTGTAGGACTGAATATAAAAGAATTTGGTGATTTCTACTTACTTTACCTACCAGAGTCTTGTTTTCACTCTGGCCTTTCTCTCTAGCTCCTTCTAGTTGAAAAAAATGACCTGCCACTTAGACTTTAGAAGCATATGCTTAAAATTAGTACCAATACATAAAAACATAAAACTTGAAGTATACTGTAAAGCATTTAAAGTAATTCTCTCAGTTTTAGGAATAAAGAATAAAGTAATTAATTTAAATTAAAAATTGAAGTTCCCTCAGGCTTATTATCACAGATACTTATCTGTGAACTTCACCAGAAGGCAATATACTTACATCTTAGTTTAGTGATATTTTATTTATGTTTCAATAAATAAACTTGCCTAGAGATCAGAAAGGCAAATCTAAACCAATAGAGTTCAGGCAGTGATGGTATACACCTTTAATCCCAGGATTTGGGAGACAGAGGCAGAAGAATAACTGTGAGTACAAAGTCCCCCTACACTATACAAGATCAAAGCAGAAATATCCAGTTGGTGGCACCTCACACCTTTAATCCCAGTACTAGGAAGTCATATACCATTAATCCCAGAAATAGAGGAATATACAATGGGAGGAGAGAAAGAGGCTCTATTTAGTCTGTTTATTCTTGGATAACCCAGCCTTAGAAGATGTAAGACTTCTCTACTGTCTTGACTGCTTTGCTTTTCTGGTTTTTAGGTTGAAACTCAATATCTGTCTCTGAGTTTTCATTATTCAAGATAAATTAGGGGTCCAGTATGTAGCTTGAACCCACAGCCTTGAGGTTAAGAGACTCATACTCTACTGACTGAGTTAGCTGGGCTAGCTACATGTAATTCCTCCATTTTTAGATAATGGCTTCTTGATTTATTTTATTAAAATCTAGAAATCCACAAAACAACTGTGAATCTAAAGCACTGGGAAAATAATGGAAGAAGTACAGAAAGACTTTGCAAATTTTCTGTGAGATTATGTCTCCTGGTAAAGTCAGAAACTACACCCATAAATTCTTAGCAATGTGACTGTTGACACATGAGCAGAACAAGAATGACACCAACAGACCTGTCAAAGAGGACAGAGAAAGCAAAAGACTAAACCTGAACAAGTACAGAAAACTAAGTATTGCTGAGAGAAGTGGAAATAGTCTTCTTGTTTGTTCCTGGCTGTCTAGATCACGAAGTAAGCACAAAGAAACAATAATATTTGCAATACTGTTAAACCATTAGCTTAAGCGTACTGCTAGCTAACTTTTCCATCTTAAATTAACCCATTTCCATTATTTTTATTTTACCATGAGACTTGTGGCCTCCTGCAAGGTTCTGGCATTTGTCTCCTGTGGCAGCTATATGACTTCCCTTTGACTTTGCCTTCTTTCTCCCAGCATTCAGTTTAGTTTTCCTGCCTAGCTCTATTCTGCTAAGTCAATGGCTGAAACAGCTTTATTCATTAACCAATAAAAGCAACATATATACAGAAGGATTTCCCACACCATTTCCCCTTTTCTGTTTAAATAAAAGAAAATGTTTTAACTTTAACATAATAAAATAACAAATCAGGTACAAGCAAGAATTATACAGTTACAATATTTATATCTACTTTTTCTTTTATCATAACTAAGGAAAACTATAATTATAACCATCTATTCTTCAACATCATTAAAGACTTAAGGAGGATATAATATTACCTATGTAAACAGGAAGTACATTGTAGGCAAGTTCCAAAACTCTAGAATTCACAGAATATCAATATCTTCAGGATATCCCGCAGCCTGGACAGTCAACCAAAGTTGTTCTGTATTGTTTGAGCATCCATCTTCAGCCTACAGGCCAATAGTATTTAGCAGACTTTTCCATGAAGTAAGAAATTAGAAAATATATTTTGCCTATTAATGACAAAGACTATCAGTTGCTTTCTCTATTTCCTGCTGAATGTCTGGCAGAATCTTTCATGAATCAAGAACTCTGAAGGACTTACTCACCTTTAGGCAATCTCAGCAGTCATTTTTCTGTGGGTCCTGCAAGTCTAGCTATATTGTTCAGGCAAGAGAGGTTTCTTGCTCAAATGGCTAATAAATTCCGTGAGTAGAATCTTCAATGCCTGTCATCCTCTTGAAGTAGACTGATGCTGCCAGGAGCACATGGGCAGATGGGTCACACTGTAGTGAAAAATCTTAAGTTCTTGAAACATTTTAAATGTCATATTATGAAGGTCTCTGAAAGATTTGAATAATACCTATCTAACTGAAATGCATCTCTATGTATATTGAAAACCTAACTAACATGACTAGAAACTTGACTATTACAGTGATTATCTATTAACCTATTTTTCAATTATACATGACATTTTTAAATGAGCTGTACAAATATAATATCTTAAACAAGACCAGAAATACATATAAAACAAAACTGATCTTAAATTTGTCAATAAACCAAGATCCATTCCAAAGTATCCATCTCTATAGCTTATCCCCCTTTAAATGTAAAAAACATTTATAAACAATATTTGTGAATTTAGACGTAGTTCTTTCCAAACTGCTTCCTATTTTTTTGGGGCCAAGTAGTTTTGGGGGGCATTTATTGTGACCTTTTGGAGTGCCTTGGTCCATCAAACCACTTTAGTCTGGAAGGAATCCACATGTTCTCATTCTCTATGGAAACAAAAGAAGAACCTCTTTTCCAAAGCAACAAATCCTTAGACCCAATTTTGAAGTCAAGATACCTTTAATATTTTATACATATGTATGTATACATGTATATAGGTTTAGCTTAGCAGCAATACAGTGAAATATCTCTCTGTACTTAGCTCTTTCATAGTCAAAAATTTAAAGAAAACACAATAATATTCATAATCCAGACTCTCTATATAGATTCCATCTTTTTGTAGCTTATTTGTTTTTACTCTAATAATCTATGAGTACCAATACTCTGCCTCTTTAAGACTTTATTTTATTTTTAAAAACCATTTACTTCATTTTATAACTGTACTTATTCTTTTTCTTATCTCCTCTAAGCCTGTCTGTGTCATCATTATGCAATTTGTAACACACTGCTCACAGACCTCAGTTAAGTGCTTAGCCTCCAGAAAGAGCTAGAGTTCTTGCTGGCAGCACAAATGATGCTACCATTTCAAAACCTTGTGGCTTTTTTCTGCTATCACTGTATTAGGCAGAACTCCCTTAAAGGAGCCCAGGCCATCATATAGAGCCTATATAAGAAAGTGAGGCCAAATTTTGTTCTAGTGTCTAGAATTCCTTTCCAAGCCCTCTCAAGTTTTATGTGAATTAATCTAGCACATATTGTGTGGTAACCTGTAGTAGGAGGATGCTAGTTTATTCTCAGCTGTCCAGACCACAAAATAATCACTCAGAAACTATATTATTTGCAATACTGTTTGACCAATAGCTTAAGCCTATTGATAGGCAGCTCTTACATCTTAAATTAACCCATTTTCATTATTTTATATTTTACCATGAGGCCTGTGGCCTACCAGCTAGGTTCTAGTATGTTTGTCTCCTGTTGAAGCTACATGGCTTCTCTTCAACTCTGCCTTCTTTTTCTCAGCATTCAGTTTAATTTTCCCACCAAGCTCTGTTTTGCTAAGCCACTGACTGAAACACCTTTATTAATTAACCAATAAAGGTATCACACATGCAGAAGGACGTTCCATACCCACAACACTTGGGGATTTATATTTTATGCTCTCTTAAGGTGAAGAATTATTGCCCCACATTTGCAATCTCCATGTACCTATGCACATATCTACGTTGTTTGACTTTTATGTCCAAACCATTTTTAAAACACTGGTCATGGGGAAAACGATTCTGTTAGATCCATATCATTGCATAGTTAGCAAGGAAAATATAACCTAATAATGCAAAAATGAAATATAAACAATGCTTATAAAGAATAAAATATGCATGTGTTGTAAAGAATAAATAATTAGAAGCAGTAAATTATAAATAACATAATATTGAGTCAAATATAAGATTTGAAATTTATGTATGTTTGATGTTGGAAAATGTTTACCTAGATATTTCAGATGAGCCAATTTGTATCTGTAGGTAAGTTGAATTATATATATGTATGTATATAATTATTTACGTATATATTGCAGTCATAAAGTAATGTAATTCAATTAGTTTCCTTCACTTTATATAATGACTTTAATGTAGTACATGAGTTAGTAAACACAACATTAAAGTCACTACTTAAAGTTAAAGAAATAGTAACACTTTTTTCTTGTATGGTCCAAGGAATGTTATGAAGAAAGTATTCAGAGGAATTTGTGATTTAGAATTATATCTTCCTTATGATTTGATAGATTAATTTGTTGTTTAGTTTTTCATAGTATTTAGAATTGATTTATGCTTACTACAATATACCAAAAGGAATTTCTAATGTATAGATTTTATACATAACATCATCTTTGTCTCTTCTTTGCAGATGTAACTATTTTAAAATAAAGTCATAGTCAATTGTATCTTCCTCTGAAAGAACATAATGATACAATGGAAGTTTATTTGATATGCTAACAGAGTCCTGGGGAAGTTCATAGTTCCACAACCAAATTAACATAAACGATTGCGAGCAGTCTCAGAACTGGGAATAGTAACTGTTTTCTCAGTATTTAGGAGTAACCCTCAGAGAAAATTTAATTTTACATTTGTAACTATTGCAAATATAAATGTGATTATTCATTTTTAAGTCATCCAGATTGTGATACATTTTATGGCAGTCCCTGGAATTTAATGTGTAAAACTAAATTGATCAATTATATACACTTCAAAAAGGAAAAATAATATCAATAAAGTTTACCTATGAGAAATTGATACCGGGTTAAAAATTGTAAAACAAATAATATAAAAGAAAAAGCATTTAGGATACTCTACTCAATAGGCGTCTTTGAAAATAAGACAAAAATATAAAACCAAAAAATAGAAACTAAATAAATAAATTACTCAATTTGCCAAGGAGAAGAGTTGATAGAAGAAATATTAAAAAGAAGGACACAAGTAATTTTAATCAAAACAATATACAGTATACAGTAAATTAAAAAAGTCACATATACCACATACGTTTTTATCTCTGAAATCTAATATCAATGTCTAATATTTGAAATGCCATCTCAATTCTCTTATTTTGAACCCTCCAGTTTTCCCTTGATGGAACACTGATGTATGGCAGCATGGAAAAGAACAGTAAAAGAAATTAATATGCTAGTGATTTTAAATTTTCCTTAACAAAAAGAGATAGATCTTAACCTTTTTTTAGAGTATGATTTTAGTGTTACTGTTCTGCATTCAATGTATTCCATCAGTGAAATTGTACCGCACCAATTTACTAGTGATCTCATATAAATGCATGCACAAGTACAAACCACAGACACTTGTGCATATGCCACACATGTACCAATAGATCACATGCATTAGAATACAGCAAACATACACACAATTTACTACATTACACACTCACATGTATTAACTTAAAGCAAGTCATACATACATACACATACTCTCTGTTTTAAAATTTCATAATTATGGGTTATAGAAGTACATGTTCTTAAATGAATAAAAAGTCCTTTTATCATTTTTTTTGTTACCACGTACTGCTCCTCTCCCACTTCTCACCCTTCTCAGGTTTTCTTTTATTTACATATTGTCTATATATATGATGCGCTTCACTTATTAACACACATTGGTTATTATATTTTAAACTTTGAATAGGGGATGGGGCACGCAGATATTTAGAGCATATTACTATATAATTTAGCATTTAAAACATTGTACAGTTTGTTTTGCTTTATGAGCTATATATTAACAGCATTCATAAATGTAAAGGGGCAGTTAATTTGGCCCAACTGTCTCTTCAAAAATGCCCTGAGCACCTGTCTTCTACTTGGTATTAAATATGAAAATTCTAATGCTGTAAATGCATTTAGTTTTACACAGAAAAGTGGAATCAATTGCTCTAGGCAATGCGTTCAACATTCATTGCAACCTAAGATCTATCAGTGTCTTTTGTGACTCTTAGGGAAATCTTTTTTCTAATATACTTCACAATGCTTTACTTAAGTAATTTAATTTTGTGTAGAAGGCTAAATTCCTTTTCTTTAAAACTTACTATTGTTGACATTTATCGTTAAAATGTTAGGTTTTTTTTTTTTTTTGCTTTGATCAAGAAATTTTCAAGATGGAGGAAGGGCGGATATGGGAGCAGGGAAAAAATATCTTAATTAAGGGAGCCATTTTAGGGTTGGCAAGATACTTGACTCCAGAGGGGTTCTCAGGTGTCCATGGGGATGTCCCCAGCTAGGTCTTTGGGCAGTAGAGGAGAGGGTGCCTGAACTGACTTTTTCCCATAGTCACACTGATAAATATCTTGAATATCACCATAGAACTTTCATCTGGTGATGGATGGAGATAGAGACAGAGATCCACATCGGACCAAGGACTGAGCTCCCAAGGTCCAGTTGAAGAGCAGAAGGAGGGAGAATATAAGCAAGGAAGTCAGGACCATGAGGGATTGGTCCACCCACTGAGACAGTGTGTCTGATCTAATGGGAGCTCATCAACTACTGCTGGACTAGGACTGAGCGAGCATGTGATCAAACTGGACCCTCTGAATGTGGCTGACAATGGGGGCTGACTGAGAAGCCAATGATAATGGCACTGGGATTTGTCTCTACTGCATGTGCTGGCTTCTTGAGATCCTATTCTATTTGGATGCACACCTTCCTAGGCCTGGATGAAGCAGGGAGGGCCTTGGATTTCCGACAAGGCAGGGTACCCCGCCCTCTCTTAGGACTTGAGGGGGAGAGTGGAGGGTGTGTCGGGGAATGGGAGGAGGGGAGAAAGTGGAAATTTTGAATGGTATTATTTATAAAGCAATAAAAAATGAAATTTTCATAACAACAGAATAAAAGCAAAATTACCACCACCAACAACAAAAACCCCATTTTCAACAGCTAATCTTAAATTTAGACTCTTCTCTATGTATTGTTAGTTTTCTTTGTCAGTTGTAGTTTTGCAAGTCAGTGAAGAAAAACTGCTTTGAACTTATTCTGGTTATTGTTGGTCCAGAAAATAACCTTATAACTGAGACCTTAGTATTTTTTATTTTTCATCTTTTTACATTCATGCTGAAGTTTCCATCTTGCTCTCTTCCTAGCCCCTCTCTCCCACCTTCCTTCTGTTCCCCACTCTATGGAATCCTCCATTTCTATACAGGAAAGGGCAGGCCTCCCATGGATATCAATAAAACATGGCATATAAAATTTCAGTCAGACTAAAGACCTTGTTCTTACTGGTATATTTTGTGATTTTATTTATTTCTCTAGTTCACTCAATCTCTTTCTGTAAATCGCAAATATGTAATTCATAGGTTCAGTATTGTTTTTCAAGTTGCGGTATACTTTAAGTTTTAAGAGTGTTTCTTGCTGTTGACATTTTAGAAGAAACTCCAAATTTAATGATGTATTAAAACACAAACTGTTTCATTGTTAGAGATTTTTGTAAACTATTTAAGATAATTAGATCATAGAATATATGAGGGGAACTTTTTATGTACTATCTTAAATTATGATGTCTCTTTAATCCGTTAACATCTCAATCTAGAATCTAACATTGTTTAATAGTTTTTTTCTTGCATAGGGGTACATACTCATGCTTACTTAGGTTTTTATATCAGTATTCAGCAGCAGTGTTGGGATTTAATTTACAGATGTTGCTTAAATTTTATACCTGTTCAGGTACTATCTTAATTTTGTTTCCCTGGCCATTCATATATAGTTTTAAATTTGCCTAAGTCTGTTTCTAGGGAAAACAATTATGTATTTTTAATCATTCTTAAATTCATTGAAAATTCACTAATTAAGAAGGAAATTTTGTAAGAGAATCAAGTATGGTTTATTCTTGTAAGCTTCTCTCATTCCTAAGCCTCTGTAACATAAGGAAGGCATAAAGAAATGGCAAATCTCTATCTTACGTGAAATTTGAGAAATACCACTTGCTGAAGAGAGTATAATCACACGGCCACAGGTGAGGGTGATGTAAAGAAGGCTTTTTTGTTCTTCTGTATAAACACTAGCCTTCGTGTTTAAAATGATTTTTTCAGTTTGGATGTATGGAGGGCACAACTCCAATTGGATACCGTAGCCTGCATCAATGGAGGGTCGGGGAGATTTCCTCAGCTTATCCAGACAAAGGAGAATGGTTCTGAGAAAGAGAGATCTGGCTTTGAATCTCTTCTCAGACACAAAGGTGGCAATCAGGATGGCACATGCTAAATCTGTATTCGTAATTGCCCTTTTCTCCAGGTTCATGATACCTGGGGAAATCCATATGGCATTTGCTCCTCTTCTATACTTGGGAATTTCATATTATTTGGAAATCTTTATTTGACAGCTAATATATGGTTTGGAACTGGCATCTACAATACTTGACCTTACATTTCATATTAAAATCCAGTTACTGGTGTGTCTACAGAACTTGGAAGAGGCTCCATGACTGTGGTATTAATTGACCTAAGTCAGACTTCTGTCTACCAACGGAACTGCTTGAATTTGATTGCACTGACCTCATGGGGGTTTAATAAGCTCTCCTTATATTTTAGTCATGAGCATGTCATAAACAATTAGCAGCCATCAAATTATTTGCAGCTCATACAATTTGAAGTCCCAGTTTGATTGTCAATTAAAGCAACTATTACTATTCTGTGTTTGAAGCCTACCTCCTGCCAGGTGTATTGGACTCCCCAGGTGCTATTGAAACTCAGGAAACTCTTTTCATGGTTGAATCATTTATGACTTCCATAAATGAAACTGAGGAAAAAGAAAAAAAACTCTCCAAAGATGTTTTATCTCTCACCTATATTGCAATTAATGATTTGAAGATACAAAACTTCTTTGGGAAATCACTGATTTCCAATTTCGTAATATTTTAGAGTTTCTCTTGCTGTGATAAAGCCCAATTACCAAAAATAACTTACTTGGAGTGGAAAGAATTATTTACCTTAGAGCTTATGAATTCATCTTTGAAAGAAGCAAGGTCAGGAACTCATGGCAGGGTCTTGGCACACTATTAGGAACATGGGCCATGGAGGATTGACTGTTGCTTCCTGGCTGTCTCCACCTGTCTTACACAGTAGTCTTTCTTATTGCACTCAGAACCCCCATCCTATGTGTGCAGCACCCTTTCTGAGCATTCGCTAATTAGGAAAATGCCTCATAGGATTGGTTTTAGCTCTCTTTTTTTTTCTATATGATGTTGAGAATTGTTCTTTCAAGTTCTGTTAATAGTTGTGTTGTGGTTTAATGGAGATCTCATTGAATCTGTAGATTTCTTTTGATACGACAGTCGTTTTTACTATGTTAATTCGACCAATCCATGAGCATGGGAGATCTTTCCATCTTCTGATATTTTCTTCAATTTCTTTCTTCAAAGATTTGATGTCGTTGTCATATAGATCTTCCATTTGCATGACTAAAGTCACACCAAAATATTTTATACTGTTGAGGCTGCAGTTAAGGCCGTTGGTCTTCAAACATCTTTCTTTGTCTGTTTAATGTTTGTATACAGGAGGGCTACTGATTTTTTGAGGGGAGGGGTTAATCTTGGATCCAGCCACTTGATTAAAGGTGTTTCATCAGCTATAGGAGTTCCCTGATAGAGTTTCTGGAGTTGCTTATATATACTATCATAGCAACTAAAAATAATGACACTTTGACTTCTTCTTCTCCAGTTATCTTATCCATGATTTCATTCAGTTATCTTTTTGCTCTAACTAGAACTTCACGCACTGTATTGAATCAGTATAAGAGAGTGGCCAACCTTGACTTATTCCTGATTTCCGTAGAATTATTTAGAATTTCTCACTATTTAATTTGATATTAGCTATCAGCTTGACATAAATTGCCTTTATTATGTTTAGGTAAGTCCCATGTATCCCTTATCTTTCCAAGACATTTATCAAGATGGGGTGTTAGATTTTTATCAAAGAATTTTTCATGAAATGTTGAGATGATCCTGTGTTTTATTTTCTTTCAGTTTGTTTCTATGGTGGACTACATTGATATATTTTCTTGTGTGCCATGTTTTGTTGCACTTTCCTAAATGAAGGAGGAGTAGATTGGGTATGTGAACAGAAGGGGATAGGGGGACGTGGAGGAGAGAAGGGAGGGAAAATAAATAAATAAACTAGGGCCAAGATGTAAAATAAATAAACAAACAAATACAAAATGTATTTATTTAAAAAAATTAAAAAGGAAATGCCTTACATGCTAATTTATGTCCTGATCTTATTGAAGTACATTCTTCAATGTCCCTCTTCCAAAATGAATCTAACTGCATGAAGTTGGCATACAATTATGCAGCATACAGCACTGAGAATAATTATTTTCTATTAAAAACAACAACCTTCCATATCTTTTTTCATCCATTTCCCATTAGTAACTTTTGAATACTGTTTGCAAAACTAGACCATCTAGGCAATGTAGCTTAATAATAACAATACAATTTTATACATAATAATCTAAACATGAATTTAAGATGAGAATACCTGAAAAAGTACTTAAAAGCAAGTCATTCTAAATTTGTCAATAAGAGGTAATAAACAAAAAGCCTATCATTCTGTTTGTTTGGTTTAATGTTCATCTTTAATTTGTCTTATTTAATAGTGTTTTAATCGTTTACTCTTTGAAGTGTTCATGAGAAATTAATTTATTTTCCAGTTAATGGAAATAACTAGGCATGACTCCTGAAACTACAAAGATTATGTTGGCAGTCTTGTGATTGTTTTGTTTAAAGCCATATACTATCAAAGGAAAATTCCATGCACAGAACATTCGCCCACATAGAGGTGGTACTCAAGAAATTCATTATTTTATGAACCAACTTAAATAAATAGTTGGGGGAACAAAAAGAGTTGGCAATAGGAAGTTGCATAAAGCAGGCATTGTAATTGTCAGACAAATCCTACAGACAGTGAGAAAAACAGTGGCGTTGCCTTTGTTATGACCAGGCTTGCAGAAAACTAAAGTTCTTCGCTCAGGGTGGTCAGGAAGTTTGCTTGGTCCTCTTCAGAAGAGTGTACTTTAGTGATGACGTCTCACCCACATGTACTAGCGGGAGCAGAACTTGTGGTTAGGCTATTTGAGGCTCTCCTAATTTTAGCACATATCAAAACAACACATCATATTTCATCTTAATTGTAATTCATACTGCATAATTTGGCCTCTGTGGATGATTATCTTCAAAGAAAAATTGGGAAAATGTGAGAAATGAAGACATTAATCTTCCCATTGAAGGTAATCACTGTCTTTGCAAAATCATTACATTTCCTGAAATGAGATAGAGGCCTCACTCCCAGAGATGTGGAGGGCTTCTGTGGAGAGCAAAAACTCAACAGATTTTTGAGAACATCAGCTAGTTGTTTGTCTCTGTCTTTCATACTGTTTCTTTTTAAATTGTCATATGTTGTTCATTAGTTATTAATATTCTTACGTTCATATAAGGTTACTGAAAATTCAAAATAATTTTATAACTTCCACTGATAATTATAACATTTTGCTTTTCTTCTATCCCAAGTCCATTAAAATGAATCAAAGTGAGTTTATGATGTTTACTTAAAGCTTTTCCTTAAAATAATAGTTTTAGATATTTTGGCATAGCAGAACCATTTAAAACTTCCCATTTGATCACAAGAATTTGTGAAATATACTGTTCTCATATACTCATATCTTTTATATTTTCCTGAGCTATCTCCTACTCCAGAGGTCTTCATAAGTGTTAAATTAGAATTTTGTCTGAATGAGCACTGGTAGTCCATGTTGAAAACATTAGCATATTTCATACTATGGACAGAATTTTGTATTTATTCATATCAACTTTGAAATATATATTAGAGTAATTTCTTATTAAAAAAAGAAAATTATCTTTTTGCAATACTCTGGTACAAAAAAAAAAACTAACAAGAATGCTAGGTGGGCATGTAGTGACTCTTTCCATGAGAGCAAATGCTCCTTAGAAGATTAACTAATTTTACAATGTGTTTCTCTGTCTTTGGAATTCCTTAATGAAATGCAGGAACTAGGGTACATTGGTAACAGCACATGAGGTCAGACTGTGGGGAGACAAAATGGTACATGACAACTCCCTTTCCTGTTGCCTTTCAAATTCATGGCTGAAGATTTTAAGTATTTATTACTACATATATTTATCCATATGCACACAACACACACATACATATATATATATATATATACACACACACACACATATATATACATATATACATATATATATACACATATATGTGTATGTGTTCCTAAGTAAGCTCTTTACTCCATACATCACTACCTGTTTATGCATGTTTTCAGGGGTGACTGTTTGACACTGGATAACCAATTAGTGTGTTCTCCCCTGGAAAGGCCACTCTACCCATCATCTGATGTTCTCAATTGCTTTTAGTTCTTTGTGTTGTGTTGAGACCTCATTTTATTGGTGTAGTTTCTGATATTACTAGAAAACACAGAAAACTCTATTCTTCAACAAAACTTCTCTTTGCAACAGTTGGAGTTTGCTAAGGAAAACCACAGTCCACCAAAATGTTTGGCCTGATAATATCACCTCAATGATATTGTCAGCTTATAGTCTCACTTTGAGGTTGATTTTTAAAATAATCGTATTTATTAAATAACATGACAATTGATATTCTAGCTTTTAGACAACCTTGACCAATATGATTTGCTCTACAAATACCTAAAATAATAAACATGAATTTAAAAGCTAGAGAATCTTTGTCTGGAATTGTCTCAACAGAACTTTCAGTAATTGCTACCAGCTGTAACTCTCAAGGCTTCTGACAATATTAACCCTAAGTCTTTAAATCTGAATAATTTTTTAAAAAAAATTATTGAAATGTAAGTGCTTTTATTGATCCCTTCGAAGTATCATTTGTTTTAAACCTTACAGTTTTATACCAAGACTACAAAATTTAATAAATCTGATAACAATATAGGGCTACTATTTCAAAGTAAAACAAGAGATAGTATCTATATTCCACGAAAATATGAATCTAAGATGAATTATTAGTAAATCTGTGCCATACCAATCTTTAAAATATAGATTTTCATTTTGTCAATTGCATTAAAAAGCTCAGATAAGATTAATCAGAGAAAAAGACATATTCATAGAAGTGAACATTCAACTGTTGATAACCAGAGATCAGGAAAAGTTATTTCCTGGGGATTTAGGATTAGTGGATAGGAATATGTTGGTCATGGTGTGCAAGATTGTAAAAAGGTATAATTATCTATAAGCCTATTGACTTGTGTAGTGAAAATAGTTAATGATAATTTATTGCATATTGTAAAATTGCTATGATAATATGTTTAAGATTCTCCACTAGGAAAATCAACTAAATGAGGCAATGAGTATATTAATTAACCTTACTTCATTACTTGTCATTCTATAAAAACAAAATTTAATTTATTCTATGCATATACATTGCAAACATCTCTTGTGAACTATTCATTGGTGATAAATTTTTGAAGAGGGTCAATCATTTTCATCACACATGTGTATGTATGCATATGTGTATAAATGTATGTACATACATGAACACATACATATACCTATACAAACACACATGAAAATGCATATACATGCATATGTATGCATTTATATACATTCATTCATATGTGTGTGTGTGTGTGTGTGTGTGTGTGTGTGTGTATCCCAGGCTCCAAAGTGTAAATCTAAACATAGACTCACATGATGATAATGATTAAAATTCAAGTGTCTCAAAATAAAACAAAGCATAGCAAAAATATAGTTATGGTTGTGGGGATGGGATTAGTAGGATTAAAAGTATGGAATATTTGGGTAGCAGCCAAATTAGATAATGGGCCTGCAATAATCAGAATATACTTTATACAAGTATGAAATTTTCAGATAAAAAATCCAACTAATAAACATTCGTTTATAATATCTTCCATTAAAGTTATATAAACAAAATATTGCCTGTATTCAGATATGTTCATATGCGTTATAATTGAATTAAAGTGTGTATAAAAGCTGAATTTCAGTAGTTATCCCATATTTCCTATTAGCTCCATGAAAAATTATGCTATTGATGCTTACTATCTGAAACAATAAAAGCTTTTATTTATACAGCATTATTCTCATGAGAGTTTGCTTTAATTCCTGATTAACAAAAAATAAAATTATAACTGTCAATTCTAAATAATGTGAAAAATATTCATGAAGTATATATATTATGATCTACATTTTTCTCTAAATTACAGTTGAGGTAGACTATACAGTTAGAATTACATGGCCTGTATAGCAGTTTTTGTGCACACCTTTAACTCCTGCATTTGTTAGAGAGAGGCAGGAAGTTCTCCATACATTCTAGCCCACCTTCTTGTTCAGAGTGAATTTCAGGACAACTAGAACTACATAGAGAAACCTTGTATGAGACCAAAAACATTCCAGGGTTTCACCTAAAATTTTCACATTAAGACAATAAGTATAAAAGAAAATTTCAGGCATGAAATGAAAATTTAAATGTTTTCCTGCTTATATTAAAAGTAGACTATTGGTCTGCTAATATACTTAGAACATATAGAACAACAGCTTCTATAAATATTAACCTATGAAAATTATAAGAAAAATGTTGGTTAGAACTGAGTTCAAGCAAGATAAATGCCCCTAATCAAAGAATGGATAAGGAAAATGTGATATACTTACACAATGGAATACTACACAGAAAAAAAAAGAGAAAATAATGACATCTTGAAGTTTGTGGGCAAATGGATGGATCTAGAAAACATATTTCATGAGGCAACCCAGACCCAGAAAGAAAAACATAATCTTTCCTCATTCATAAGTGGTTTTCAGACATGAAGAAAAGAAAAATGAGCATACATTTCACAATCCTTGAGAAT
>JAQHUG010000028.1:1306438-1328821 GCA_028555095.1 Dicrostonyx torquatus | reverse complement strand
CTACCAAGAAGCTGTGCTTGACTCTGTTCTTTTGTGTCTAGAATCTCTTCCAAAGCTCTCTCAGGTTTTATGTGAATATTGTGGCTGAATATTAGGTGCCATTTGTAGATGGAAGCGTCTGTCCCACCTTGTCCTACAGCCTTTCAGTCCTAAAGAAACCCACAGAGGCTTATATTAATTATACACTCTTTGGCCTCTTAGTTCAAGCTTATTGTTAACTAGCTCTTACAACTTAAATTATCATATACTTTTTTTTCTGTGTTTAGCAATGTGGCTTGGTATCTTTTCTCAGTAAGGCATTCTCATCTTGCTTCTTCTGCATTGGGCTAAAGACTATGTCACCTTTTCCTCTTCCCATAATTCTTCTAGTCTGGTTGTCCCACCTGGATACTGGCCAATCAATGTTTTTTTAAAACTAATATGAGTGACAAATATTTACAGGTACAAAAGCAATCTCCTAACGCAAATTTCTATTTACTCTACCCATTTTAAGAGTGCTATGATTTTTTTAAACTAGCCTTTAACATAAGTAAAGATGAAGTATTTCTCAAAACGTTGGTACATATACTTAAATTTGTCTTTCCATAATTTCATTCACATTTAAAGAAATTGAGCATACAATTATCTATTTTAGTAATAATATTATGTTGTAAAATAATGAGAGCTTTAAGAATGTCCATTTATCACTGGTTTGCTTTATCACATATGTGTGTCTGAAGTATGTACAATAATATAGTGAAATATTAATTTAGCATTTATTCTTTATGAGAATTCGGGTTGATTACAGCAAAGTATGAAGATAAGGCAATATGAGCCATTGTCTTAAGGATGCCAAAGTTAACTTTGCTGTTGTGTGTGTGTGTGTGTGTGTCTGTAAAATAATATTTGTGAGGTATTTGAAGACAATGGAAGAGAGAATGAGGAAAACGAAGACAAAACTACCAAGCATCATATAGACAACAAATTGTGTCAGAGAATGCCTTGAATTTAACCTCAAATTTATTTATCTACAAAACACTAGCCCACGTAAGTCTCTACTTTATGCTTTACATGCAGTTTGGTGAGAGATTAAGAGTAAGACAGATGAAAAACTTTGTATAAAGTACATCTTTCTCATGACTATAGACCATACTAGTGAATACTTTTACATAAGGTTCAATAATATGAGTCCTGTGTACTTGTCCAAAATGACACTTGTCTTCTCTGATTAACTAATTCTGCGCAGAGGGAGCACATTCTTGCCTGAGAGCATGTGACCAAAATATGATATTTGCTATAGGAGAATTGTCCATTCAGCCAATCAACTTGAGCCAATAAAGCAGCTGTGAATCCAGAACAGAATCAGTGGTTAACTGACCAGGATTATCTAGAAAATTGTTGGAAAACTTTGTAGGTTTCTAGAGAGGACAGAGAGAGACTTCAGAGGAATTTGCAGGAAATTGTCATGCTCCAGAGAATGGGAAGAGAAGGCCAACCAGATAAGTTCAGCGAATAGTCCTACTTTCCTTAAATTTTTCAGGTCTTTATCTTAATTTCTAACTCCTGAAGTTTTATTAGACTAGAACAAATTAAGTAACAACTTCATCAGGGAGCTACAGGTGTTGATGAAATCCATGGTCCATGTGTGGAGTATACAACTATCCAAAGTCCATAACAGTACAAAATGAATGTTACCCAGTTATGTGTCAACATAATGAAGTGCCTGGAATAATAAATTTATTAATAAAAAATATTTTATTTTATAAGTATAAATATTTTTATATCTTTTCAATATCAAATATTTTCATCCAGTTGGATAGCTTACAAGGCAGCAGTAATAAAAAGTTCATTTTGTGAGACATGACGCAACAGAAATAGTAGAAATGGCAAGGATCTAACAATGTTTCCTAACATCCTAACAGTACTTCCTTTATACATTTCTCTGAGCCTAGATTTTCTGTCTACAGCACTTCTCACCATCACAAAATTGAAGATTAACCCTTTAACACAGAAAACGTAAAGACCATAGAAGAGTCCAAGAAAGAAAAGTTAGTAAGAAAAGTTGTGCCCATCCAGATCTTAGGTTTTGCTAATTCCTACTAATCAAAATTAAGGATATGCTGCAGTTTACCCATAAATGAACCAAAACTAATAAAATGTGTTCTACATTAGAAAAAAAAAGAATATGACTACAGCATCATTCTTTGATTTTCTCTTAACACGTATTCTTTCCATCAACAGGAAGCTTGGAAGTATGAAAGAAAGAGACGAATTCTGTTCAATGATGTTTTATATCTTCATGATAATAACATTACTGCACTAATTCTGATAAATATCATTTACTATTGTTTGGAGTATACTTAGGAATTAGTAAATTTCAAATTTTCTTAATCCTTTGAATATATTTTGTTCTGAGAAATAAAGTAATCAAACAATTCGACTAACAGTTCATTATGAACAATTTAGATTTTGATGTCAAATTTAATTTATGGAAAAAAATTTTTCAGTTATATTATTTTCAGGCTCCATGAGTACACTAAAGATTAATTTTAATATATTTTAAATACATTTAAGAATATTTTTAAAGATTTTATTCATGATATTTTAAAAAACTGACTAAAACATATGATCTACACTTTGGACAAGTAATTTTTTTAATTTTCTTTTCCTTGAAGAGACATTTTTATTGTTATCATGCAAGAGATTTATTTTCTACTGAAAATCCTCTCAGAATAACTGCAGGAGTTTTTGTTTTGTTTCATTTCAGTTGCTGTTGTTGCTTTTCCCTATTTAAAAAGTAGATGAAAACTTCTTAAAAGAAAAATATCTACAGGGATTCTCTTTGTGCACACAGCAGACTCTGACCCCAGGTGGAGTCAGCCCCTGGAGTGAACAATTGCTCAGATGAAGGCAAAAATGGCCTCACAGCCTGAAATCCAGACAGAAACCAGAATCACTAAAGTCAAAACCTACTGGACTCTGTGTCCTTTGGCTCCTTTCATTTCTTTGCATGAGTGTGATCATATTTATGGCCTTATGCATTTTATATACTACTTCTTTTACCTATCCATACATTAAATGAACTGCATATTAATGAGAATAGAAAAGATTATGGATGCTTTAAATGCAGGTGGCATTTACCACTTAGTGTCTAAAATCATTTAGGTGTTAGTTCAAAGTTACTGAATGAATGGGAAAGAAAAATTGAGCTTTTGATTCACTTATAAAGATTGTAAAATTTTATTCCCATCATCCAGTTTTAATAGGAGCTGAGTACCACATTGATAAAATTAATGCAATAAGATTTTCAGGACAAGAATATTAAGAATAATTCTCTAATATCCATAGTTTCTAACGTGTACAATGACCACTGACTTACATATTTCAGTACTCAAGCTAGCATTAGATTCAATTTAATTTTCTATTGATTCCAAAACTTTAATTTTTAGGACATAAAAAGCTAAAATGTGTCTACCTTTTAGAATTAAAATTCTAGAATTAATTTTAGAATTAAAAGTTGGTATATTTAAACTGAATGAGCTTCCCTTACACGTAAGATAATTTTGGACTCGTCACTGGTGAGAATATCTTTACGTCTTTCTATATAGTGACTCTGAAACCAGAAGAGGTTTAAAAATATGAGAAAAGAGTGAAAGTTCTAGAAATTTTCAGATAGGATAAGACAAGTCATATTTAAACATGAACTCGGGTAATGACTCAGTGAGTATAGTGCTTTCAGTGAGAACGATCGCTAGTGGCTCATCTATTGGATTGCTTTGTGACCAGGGAGTGGAACTGTTTGAGAAGAATAAGGTGACTGTGGCCTTGTTGGAGAAAGTGTTGTTTTGTTGAAAGTGGTGTGTCACTGGAAGTAGGCTTTCAGGATTGAAAAGTCAATGTCAAGCCAGTAACTCTCTGGCTGCCTATCTAAGAATCATTACCTAAATTCCCAGTAAATTATGAACTCTTGTCACAGGAAAAAGAAGCATTTGAGCAGATTACAGCTAAATACAAAAATAAATAGAGAAAACTAATTTTTATACAGAAATTGTCATAAAGAAACAGAAACAGCCTTAAAATTGATCAGGATAAAGAGAATTGATGAGGAAGAAACAAAAAGATAACTTTTTGTTATAGGAGTGAAAAATATTCTAGATTAATACTAAAATCACAGATTGAGGGGATTTAGTTCTAAAACAGATCAATTAAGGATTTCAAAATTTATTTTTGTCTTTAATAACAGAGAAATAATATAACTAAAAGAGGAAATTTCAATAGTGCAGAAAAGTTGTTAAGTAAAACATATTAATTTTCCTATAAAATATGCTTACATTGCTTAAGTATTAGATAAATGCACAGGTATACAAAATAGTCTGATTATGATGACATATCTGAGTATCCATTTCTTTTCTTGCCTGGTTATGATATTGAGTGCTCTTAAATATTTAAAAGTGGTATGTATGTTCAATATAATATTTATATTTCTTAATTTGTTAATCTTCAAAGTTTTTAATTTTAATTTAATTTTAATTACGTAATAATATAGAAAAATGTGATAATTCATTTCTTTAATATTTAGAGGACTCCAATTAAATAAAGAGGTTAATTTCTAAAATTTATTTTTAGTATTAATTTATATACCTTAAAATATTGATCAATAGAATAAAGTAGAAATATACTCTAATGTACCTTACAGCTTTTATGCAGTTTTTTCTTTGTGTTTAGTAACTGGAGACAGAAAAAGTCACCTTAGGACACATCATTTTTGTTCTGCAAGGGGTTGTATGATTACCGATTTTCTGCATGCACACAGCTTACCAGAATTTCCACATTTACACTGGGTTAAGGCAAAAACTGACAAACTCTTTTCAAACAAAAGCAGCTCTATATAACAACTGCTTTCTATAGAGCTATTTAGACAAAGAGATGGGATGTTGGCATGAGGAGCAGACAGCCTCCTGTGTTATGTGTGAAAAAGCATCTCTTCGGCAGGGCGGTGGTGGTGCATGCCTTTAATCCCAGCACTCGGGAGGCAGAGGCAGGCGGATCTTTGTGAGTTCGAGACCAGCCTGGTCTACAAGACCTAGTTCCAGGACAGGCTCCAAAGCCACAGAGAAACCCTGTCTCAAAAACCAAAAAGAAAAGAAAAGAAAAACCATCTCTTCCTTTCAGGGTTCATATTTTTAAGAAAATTTCCAATGGACTGAGGTACTTAAATTGACACACCACATATTAAAAACAACTTGCCATGGATTTTTTGGGTATGTTAGGAATCAGTACCTGATGTGAAAGTCCCCTCTATGTGTTGTGATTACTATTAATAAATAAAAAAAAATACTACTTTGGACCTATAACAAGGCAGAATTTAGGTAAGCAGGGAAAGCTAGACTGAATGCTGGGAGAAAGAAGAGCAGAGTCAGAGATGCCATTGAGCCGCCAGAGTCAGACATGCCTAAACTTTGCTGGTAAGACACTGACACATGGTGATACACAGATGAATAGAAATGGGTTAAATTAATATGTAAGACTTAACCAATAAGAAGTTCGAGCTAATAAGCCAAGCAGTGTTTTAAATAATGTGGTATTCTTTGTGATTATTTTGGATCTAAGCAAGCTGGGAGGCCAGGAACCAACAAGCGGCTCTCTCCTACTACAAATACCCTTGATTAAATATTACGACTGGGTCTTGCATGAACAATCCTGACTGAGTATGACCCTCCAGTTTCAGAAAACATGGAACAATTATGAGAACATTTATGAGCTTCATGAACGTAGATATCATGTGCTTAGAAGGGCTTTGGGACCAAGGGGAACAAAATATTTCATAGATGAGTAAACAAATTTTACAATATGACTTACCCTTTGTTAATTGATAGTAGCTTATTATAAATTATAGAAAAGAATATTACACAAAATAATCTTAAGTTCTTTTAATCACAAAGAAATTTGAAATATTTTTGGAAATCATTGCTTATCTGCAAATTATCAGGGTGGTAAACAGGGAAGCTGGTTTTTTCTCATAAGTCTGAATCAATTTCTTGAAAACATAGGTGATAAAAAAAAGATGGGGCAATAGCAGAAAATACAAGTCAGGTTTAATTAGCCTCTTTAAATGGCTATTCCTATGACTGGTTGACCCGCACAGTTTTTAAAATTCCAAAATCCCCACTGTCTGAATTTTTTATTTTTTGTAAGTATATTACTTACCAATTAAAAATTGAAGGAGAAATAATTTTTAAAATATAATATGTAAATCATAAACTATAAGCAGAATGTTGAAAGTTTCAAATTATGATTTTTATAAAAAACTTTTTAATTAAAATTTTGAGATTATAATTTATTATAACTAGAACTACATTTCAACCTTCTTTTTCCTTCCTTCAAAACTCTCTATGTATATCTCTCCTATCTCCATCAAAAGTGTGGCCTTCTTTTACAAATTGTTATTTCCCAACTATAAGCTGATCAGTCCTTAATAATACAATTTTTATACATGGTGTCAGGACTGAGTGGAAGTAAATGTTCAGCTATACATTTGAAAACTTATAGGGTTATAGGGCTGGGAAGAAATCAATTTGAACTTGACTTTTTTTTTCTATTATTGTCTCATATTAGTAATATGTCTGCCCAAAAAGATGATAGTCCTGAATGTGACCCTTAGCACACATATAAACGTTAAGGATGGTCATGTGTACTTATACTCTCAGGGAGGTGGAGATAGAAAGATTCATTATGTTCTTTAGTTAGTAAATCATCATTGTAGAATCAGAAAGCCATATGTATTAGTGAGAGACTTGTCTCAGGGAACAAGAAAGACAGATGGGTAGATGGCATGACATATACTACTCTTGAAGAATTTGATTCCAGCACAAACTTGGGAGATTACAACCACAAAAAAACTATAGCTTTTAAAGAAATACATGCCTCTGTCTTCTCACAGAACCTGCTTAGATGGTCACACATCTTCACACAAACACACCGATACGCATAACTCATGATAAACATCGAAAATTACAAACATTTCTCAACATGACAAAGCACTTGCTACCAAGTCAGAGAAGATGATTTTGTTCCTGGAAACTAGCAAAGCTAAGAAGTAAACAGTCTCCTAAAAACTGTCTTTTAACTTCCATCTGCATGTAGAAATAAATGGACATCCTAGCCTAAGAAGGTGTGCATCCATAGGGGGAGGGAGAAGGGATATTGGGGCAGCAGGAGGGCCTGGGACAAGGGGAGTAATTGTAAATTTCTCTTTTAACAATAAAAAAAGGAAAAAAAAATAAATGGATATCCCCAGGAATACATCTCATTTTTCTACTTTTTGTTTGTTTTTTTGTTTTGTTCAGTTTTTGAGAAAAAAAAAAGTACTTTGGGAAAGGAGATGAGCAGGAGAAACAGCAGGGGAATTGGCATGGTCATCATTGGTGCTACATAAAAAATTAACCCCATAAGTGTCATTTTTATAGAGCAGCCTTTCTCCTGAATGCTTCATCTTTTGTATAGTCATCAGGGTGGCGAGTCCTCCCAGTCACCTCACTGCTAACACGTACATTTTTTAAAGCTAATGTTGTGGGATTTGTGTAGGACTCTAGGACACCCTATTCTCATTGCTCATCAACATGGTTACTTTCTTAGGTAGACAGAAGCAAATGTATATTCATCTGAGACAGGACACTGATGACAGAAGAATCATAATTTCAATTGAGCTGAACATGCTAAAAAATATCTTTACTAGCCCTACTTAAAGTATGATGACCAAGAAATTATTTACTGGATCATGGGTGGCTTAAAAGCAGTTGCCTCATTGAAAACTTTCTCCACATCATAGTGAAGACTCCACAGAAATTGTATAACTAGAATCTCCTATCACTTTACCTTCTTTAACCCTAGATCATGTACTGTGAGGAAATAAGACATGTTGATGGTTCCATTAACACTGACCTAGTTGTATTTTGCTTATTTTGTTACAATGACTATGGGGCCAAGTGTGATAATCTCCTATAGTTCAGATCAGTAATTTCTACTTTATAATGTCCAGTGGTCCTGCCAGGCTTATGAACTGATGAAATTGCTTTTCCTCAACACCCAGTCTGCTCTTCTATTTTAGCAGCGCAGAACAACTTGGCACAGGAAATTTATCTGTTATATCCTAAAAAATATATGAAAAAAGTAATTTTAGTGGGAAGATTGTGGTCTATAGGTTGCTGGTGCCCAAAAAGTTTAAAGTAGATCGACGCTTTACAAGAGATCAATGAAGGTTTCGGGAAGAATGAACACTTCACTTCCCAAAAGTTCAAGACTCTTGCATATCCTGATTTTATTTAGGAAGTCAGACAGGGAAATTTTCGGCATACTTATCAGATTTCACTTCAGGGAAAGAGAAAGACACAAATACACACATAGAAAAAGAGAAAGACAGAGAAAATATAGGAAATTTATGAAAAAATCTGAAAAAGAAAACTCAATTCACATTCTCCAGATATATATCCACAATTCGTTGAAGGAATATAGACCATTTAAACAACAGAAATTGTGAAAATTGAGAATGAAAGATATGTAGGCTATGAAATATTATTTTATTAATTTGATTACTCTTTAATATGAATCAATTAGAAGTATGAAATAGGTGTAATTCATTGAATCATTCATACATAATTGCAGATAATTTTCAATCTCAAAGCAATTATATATTGCAAAGATATTTTAAAAATGCATTAATGAACATGGTTAAGATGTACAAATATTAGATAATACCAGGGATATAAGCCTGTCTCCTATGATAGCAGCTTTTGATAGTGCAAGAGACAGTGCACAAAATAATCTTAAATAGACTTTTTGATTTTTGTTACATGTTCAGAAGCACAACTAGTGTTTGAATTACTCATTGTCTTCATTTTGGTCACTCACTCCAAAAGAGATCTCAAATAGAATAAATTACTTGCAAGAAATTCTTAATAGCTATTGTCTCTTAGAGGAGTCATTGAACAGTAATACATCAAATACCGTAGGGTAGATAATTTGATTATGCTGTCAGTTCTTCCTCTATAATGATGTTCAAGTATGTTTTATTTGTAATTCTGAAAAAAATATGTAATTTCTATCATTGCATATGTTATACCTTCTCTTCAAATTGACTCACTGAAGCTTGTCAAGAATGCAGAAAAATACATGTAACCATTTGAGAATGTAACCATTCCAAAAAGACAGCTTAAATACAGTGAATTCTGAATGCTAAACCCAATCTAGCAATTATAGTTATTACTGTGAACATTTCAAAATATCTAGAGAAATATACATGGAATATTAGTATCTATATTAAATTTACAGGTATTTATGTGTTGAATTTATACGTGAATAATTCTAATGCATTTCTGGAAAAATATCATTTAATAATTTACCTGTCTACATGGAATATCTAAAAATAGAGTCTTAAGAAGTCATGGTGTTCATGGATGACCACCTTCTAAACTTAAGATTTTGGTAAAACATCGAATGAAAATGGACATTTTGCATATTGCTCATTGTATTCTGGCATCTTTGGTTATCCATATGCATTTTCCATTAGTATATTCTAATTATGTATATGTTGTGTACTCAATCACAATTGCTTTTTAGACATAAAGTAAAGAAATACCAGCCTACAGTTCACAATCCCAGAGAGCCTAGATAGCAATGAAGACCCTAAGAGGTATAATCAACATGGGAAGTAGAAAAAGACAAGATATCTTGAGTAAATTGGAAGCATGGGAATCATGGGAGAGGGGGAAAGAGTAAGAGGGAGGACGCAGAAGGAGCAGAGAAAAATATATAGCTCAAGACAAACAACCATAATTTAAAAACAGTGAAGAAAAAGAAAAAAAGTGAATGTTGTAAAACCCTACGAAATAGGCATTTACCTAATTGTTGGATTTTAGTGAAACTAATAAAAAAGTTTAATACATGTCATAACGACAACAATGAAATTTTAAGATCTTTTATTCATCACATATATTCATTATATGCCAATTATGGGTTGTATCCAAGTCTGGAGAGCTGAGATTAAACTCTTGAACACACAGAAAGTTGGAGGGAGAGAACAGACTCTCTTTGCTTACCTCCTCAGGTGTGTGGTCCAAAATATAACCCGCCTCCATTGGTAAGGGAGACTTGTCTGTATTCTGTCGATCATGTTTTAACTAAATACTGATTGGCCAGGTAGGAAGTATAGGCAGTTCAATCAGACAGGAAGTAGAGGCAGGGCGATGAGAACATCTGGGAAGCAGGAAGCTCCCTTTGCATTCCTGTGCAGAACACCAAGGAGGCAACAATGTAAGCTGCCCAGCTGAGAAAAGGTACCAAGCCATGTGGCTAACATAGATGGGTTAATATAAGTTATAATAGCTAGTAAGAAGCCTGAGATAATGGGCCAATCAGTTAATAACCTGATGTAGACTCTCTGTGTGATTTTCTTTGGGGCTTGCCGGCTGTGGGGTACCAGGCGGGACAGAAACCCCAACAAGTCAGCCCTCATGTTACACTCCATTAACACATAATTGTAATAACTAAAGGAAAAAATAAATATGAGATGTAGTTTAAAAGTTCCTAAAATTAAACCAAAAATATAGACATTAAAATCACAAATTAATGAAAAATGAAGCTGCCTAAGTTGGGTTAAGCTTCATTCCGGCATTCCAACCACTTATTACACCAGTCTACCACACCAACCACACCTCAGACTGGCATGCCTATAAGACACTGTTTGGGTTTTCTGGTGAGGGTTTGTGTGTTTGTTTTGTTTTGTTTTTCAACAGAAACTCATCTTACTCTGTAGTCTCTGCTGGACTCAGATTATTTTGTGGCTCTGTCTGACTACAGGCTTTGGAAGCCGAGCTGCTTTCCACCACACTGCTAGGATTTCAGGCATGAATTGTTACAATGGCCATGTATCGTTTTACCACACTTAACTACTATCTGATGTTGTTCTCCTTAGAACATTGAGCATATAACTGGGAAGACAGCAAAACGTAAAAAATAACTCTCACTCATCAGTTTGTGTAATAAAAGCTTCTTAGTTTCATAAATGTTCCAAATAGGTTATTTATAAGTACAATGGCCAAATAAAGAAAGTTGTTAGTCTCTCTGTAAAACCACATAATTGAAATGACATGAACTAAAAGACTGTATAGAAGAATTTAAAAAAAAAATGGCTAAACACTCGATGGTACTCATGACACCTACAGCATAAGTATTGGAGTTTCCAAAAGCCTTTCCAGGAAGTCTAATCATCCCGGGTCTTGAGAAACAATCTCCAGAGCATAAATTGGAGCAAAGCAGAAAAACTTGAAGGTAACAACGTGCTTCTTAGTACAGTGGCCTTGTAGTAATGAAAGGTCAAGGCCAGTGATCATTTATCTCCATAATTTCATACACAATTGACAAATATAATTTAGAAACAGACAAGGAAGTGAAATTGATATTGTTCTTAGAGAAAACTATCTATCTGTTTAGATTTTTCTACTGTGATACAGTAACAACCATGATAAAGATATCATCCACATCCATCAATAACAACATGAAAGCAATGGTTTGTAAATGGCTTGATTCAATTTATTGAACAGAAATCCCATTTGAATGAATGTTTTTGAGAGAAGAGGACAGTGCAATATTGTAAAATGCTTTTAAACTTTTAAAACTCGATATTAATTTTGAGAATCCAGAGTCAGAGTACACAGAAACATTGTGAAATTTTGATGAATCCAGTGACTTTAACATGCTTTTAGCCCTGTTAGTTACTACTGTCTTTCCTGAATTATGAGATCAAATATGCAGTGCAACTCTAGTATCACAAATGTAAAATATGAAGTATAGGAAGCTTCCCTTTGAAAGTGAGAAGAAGTATGATTTTTGATTTAGTTAAACTATTAGACAAATAGTTTCAGAGATATTTGTTACATAGAAGTAATTTTACACAAATGTGTATAATTTATATATAAAGTGTGCAAATCGTATTGTTAGTAAATGCCAATTATTTTGAAAATTGAGGAATTTTTTTTAAAATAAGCAGCTCATGCAATAATACACACACAAATATATATATACATATATCAAGACCATACCACTAATCCACTAATTTTACTTTGGTAATATAATAATTTAATATATATATATATATATATATATATATATATGTTAAAAATACTTTCAAAATTATGAAATAATTTCAGCTATGTATAAATAAATTCACACAACCACACCATGTATTTTTCCTTGGTAATACACAGGATCAGAAAATAGCATTTTAATGGGTGTTTTTTAATATCAGTTATAGCATAATAAACAGTAGTTGAAATCCTGCAGAGTAAGGATCAGAGGCAAACATTCAAGCCCAACCTCTTTAATGCTCACCTGGCAGGCAGAAGTGCAATAGGCCTCAAATTTTTATATTTAACTATATTAGACATTAGCGTTAACTTAGAGTTAAGGTTTCTTAGAGTGCCATAGGATTTTTAAAATCTATAAAATAAAAAATACCCCCTGTGATTTTAAATTATGTATTTGCCTGTTTACTTGATTGCTAGGATCATTTGTATGTGTACTTTTTCAGAAAATTAAACTGAATGTTCCCTTTTATTTACTACCAATAGAAGAAGCAATTCTTTTTTCTCAACATTCAGTTCAGGAGTGGATGCCAGACAAAGTTAAAGATGTGTGCCCTGCGGAGATAATGGACTGATCGGGACCAGCTCCCAGCTTTACTGAGCTCACTGCATCTTATTCAAACTAGGGATAGGAAAAGAGCCCTTATCATTGTCCGAGATGGACTTTTACTTCCTTGTGCATCTCTCCCAGTTTGTGCTTACGTTTTAGTTTGATGTCACACAGAACACACTCCCTGCACAGCACAATCAGGATAGCTATGGCAGCTGTACAATCCCATGATTGTTGGAATAAAGCAGGGAGGGGCACAGGTTTTCTGAAGATGAGTCCTACTGACCTCATTCTTGTCCACAGATGAGTTCTTGCTCCAGACTAACAGTACAGCCCAATTTCCAGAAATAACGGAGATGGTAACACACAATACTTTTCAGTCCCCACACGAGAGCTTTCAGGCCCCTTACCTGTAACACACTGATTGGCAGAGGCATTAATAGCATGCCCTTTTGGGATGCCACATTACAGGGAGAGCAAACTACCAGAGCTTTCTCAGGTCAGAAAGAAGAAAAGCAAAGTTCTGGCCTTGTTCTGAAGTTACCCCACTGTCTGGACAGAATGGTGGGTAAGGATAGAAAGGTGTGTGGATGTGACAACAGAGACCCCTGATTCAGCTAGTCCAACAGTTGATGGGAAAAGTCCAAGAGGAGAGAAATTATAAGACAATAACATAGGCCAAGCTTTTTCCAAAGGACCCCCCTAGTTTATCTCAGGTTTGGACATAAAATTCCATGTCCTTGGAACACTTTCAGTTAGATTTTTCTCTCACAGCAAGTGGAACAATCTAAGTGAAAATCAATATAGACCTCCGAAATATTATACATTTTTATTTGATCTGACTTATTTTTGCATTATTCTATAAAATATGAGCATTGGCTTCCTGTCACCATTAATTTTCATGAAATTGTTTTCTAGAATAAAGTGAACCTGTTATATCATTCCTTTGAAAATGCTAATTGGATCCTTCTAGCAATAATTTCAAGAAGGTAATAGTTAAAAGTCACTTAATTACTAATGTTATAATTTATGAATCATTCTTAATGATAGTCCATAGGTTAGGGTATGAATACATTTTTTTAAAGTAGTCGTGTCAGTGTTGTAATTGTACATGGATGAAATACCCACTATTTCTCTTTTCTTCGGAATTTTCTAATAGAAAGACATCAACTCAGACTGGAATATTTGTTTCCCTTCCTTCATTTCTCTCATTGTTTCTTTTTTCTCTTTACTTCTTTCATTCATTTTTCTTTCTTTTCTTTTCCTTATTTATTCTTCTTCTATTGGAAACTGAACTCAGAGATTTGCACATTCAGGGGAACCTCTCATGTGTATCCAATAACTTCCCTATATTATTTTCTTAAGACATTCCCAAAAAGTTATCCTAATTGGCCTTGAACTAAAATTCAAGCACAGGAAGGAATTGACTGAATATGTGAACATTTGCTTTGTCTCCTGAGTAACTAGAGATGGATATCTGCAACACCACGGACATCCTAGACCGATTTTTAAATACAAGTCAAAAAATATTCTCTCCCTAATATAGAATCCAGCTTAGGTATAGATGTATAAAGCCACACATTCCATAAACATTAAAAGTTTAAAGATTTCTTTAAGTCAGAGCTCCAGGAAACTCATCAGGATGTTTTAGAACAGAATTTTCAAGAATGGACACATGCAGGAGAATCCAGTTAGCCATGTTTAGGAAGCTTTTTGTTGTTGTTGTTATGAGCTCAAAAATCTGTTTGAAAGCAACTCCTGTTTAAAAAAAAAACTTTAACCTTTATTTAGCCTCAATGGTGTTTAATTCTCTGCTAAAATACATCACTGCTACCAGGGCCGCTTATTGGTTCCCAGCCGCCCTGCTAGTTTAGACCTGAAATAATCACAAAGAAACTGTATTAATTAAATCACTGCTTGGCCCATTAGCTCTAGCTTCTTATTGGCTAACTCTTGTATTAATTTAGACCATTTATATTAATCTGTATATTGCCATGAGGCTGTGGCTTATGAGTAAAGTTCCCAGTCTGTCTACTGCTGCTCCATGGCTTCTCTCTGACTCTGCCCTTCTTTTCCTAGCATACAGCCTAGATTTCCCCACCTAGTTCTGTTCTTCCCTGTTATAGTCTCAAAGCAGTTCTTTATTCATTAACAAATAAAAGCAACATGTAGACAGAAGGACCTCCCACACCACCATTTCTCTCCATAATTTGAATTCCTTTGTCATCAACCACTTAATAAAGCAAATTTGACCATTTACGATAAACGATTTAATCTTAAATTATGTATAAAAGCACATGTTTCTGCATGGATATCGGGCATATGTGAGAGTAGGTACCTTAAGGAATCTAGAATATTGCAAAAGTTCCCTGAAGCTTGGAGTTATGTCTGGGTGTAAGCTGCCTAGATAGGTGCTAAGAAACTAAACTGAGTTCTGGAAAAGTACTCGGCACTCTTAAGAACTGAATCCTCTCTAAAGACCTAGACTAGACTTGGCTGCTTCTGACTTCCTAACAATCCCATATTTTCAAGATCCATTATAGTCTGAGTTCTAATTGGTGTTGACAGTAAAAACCCAGAATCGGAAATAAAGGTTAATTCTGAAAGATCAGAGAAGCAGAGCATCAGACCCCTATAGAATTCTTACCTCCGCCAAAGCTCAGATCAAAGGGGAAATCAGGTCTCTATAAACCTTCAGCCTGCACTGAGCTCCTGTCTACTCCTTCATTATATCCCCCTCTCCCTGCCCATCTGTACCACTCCTGTCTACACCCCTCTAGTTCTGGGATTAATTCCATGTGATTCCAAGTGCTCGGATTACCTCTGTGTGACGTCTGTTTCTCTTTTAGACCTTGGTGCTGCCCAGGGTGGCCTGGAACTCATGGAGATCCTTCTGCCTCCATTTTCCAATGGCTGGGATTAAAGGTGTGTGCCACCACTGCTTAGCCTTTATGGCTAACTAGTGTAGCCAGATCCACACTCTGATCTTCAGGCAAGCTTTATTTGTTCAAGAACAAAAAGTATCATCACAGTCAATGTCATAGAATTTACACTATAAATGGACACGTTTTTACACGAGAATTATACCTCAATAAACCACTTAACCCATCCTGCTTTGCCTCTATGGCTAACTAGTGGCTTAATTCTGCTCCCTGATCTTTAGCCGAGCTTTATTTGTGACATCACGTTGAAAATATTACTACATACATGTGCCAAGGATTTGGTGTTGCTTGTCACTCAGAAAAATCCTAGTTGTGTATCAACAGGGAATTCTGAAAGCTTTCTATTGGTCTCCTGATGCTGAATACAAAATTTTATGGGGCATTTTTGGTAGAATTCGTTTTTCTCTTAATGAACAAATTTAAACTACATTATTTTTTTCTGCCAATGATGTTAGTGTATGTTTTATTCCTTATAGTAATGCCAATCTCTCCCTCTATACCTATTTCTGTCTCTCTGTAATATGCTATTGTCTTTACTATGGTTATGACTCTATCTATTGAAGTAATTATTACTTTTCTATCACTATTTCTTCTTTAGCAGAGTCATCAGTGGCACAAAATCCTCTGTGTCTGCCTTATTGGAGCTTAAATCCTACAATTAATTAACAATTTTTCAGCACATGACTCTGAATAAACGAGTTACTTACTCAGCAACTGATTGCTTGAATAATTCAATAAAATATTCTATTTTTTTCAGATTTTTGCCACAAAAACAACAGAAAGCTCGAGCTTTAGTAGTCTCCACTGCTTTTCTTCTCTGCTCTGAAATTCAATATTTGTGTACTCCAGTATTTAAGGTGGTCTATGTCCTTATCTCTCAGATGTACTTATCGATCTATATTTAATATTTCATGTAAGATTTTGCCATATATAATTATATTTCATTAAAAATTATTTTCTATTATTCCTTTAGTTTTAATTGATTTACTAGCATATGATAGGTTAACCGTGAAATTTTAATTGTCATATATATTTATGTATGTATATCATAACAATATCATTGGTCTTCTCTCACATCCAACCTCTTGCTTTTCTCTTCCTTCTTCCTAAATACTTTCCTTTCTAATAATGTTGTATATGGTCCATTGCTCATGTTTCTCTCCTTATTTACCTTATTCACCTCTCTTCCTTTTCACATGTTACAGATTTACAAACATTTGTTTATTTATATGCAAATTTAAACATATTCTATTTAAGAGTGAAAATGTAATTACACTCACCTTGCTTTATTTTGCCTAATATTATGACCCAGAGCTGAATCCATTTTTTTCCCATAAGGTTGTATTTCCTATAATCTTCCCTAGTAAATAACATCCCATTTTGTATATACACTAGTTTTTCTTTTTTCATTTCTAAGATGGACTTCTAGGCCATTTAATTTTTTAGGAATGGTGAATAGTTTAGACTTAAACATGGCTGTAAACTATATCTATGGTATTATGCCTTTAGCTTTCTACACAATAATGACATTAAAAGGGAATATTTTACATTATTGAAGCGCCTGCATATGGATTACTATGCCATAATATCCATGCCAGTCAAATTCCTGCCACTAGCACATAAATGTTTATATATAAATAACTACATAACTATCAATGTTTATATCACCTTGAATAGAAACTGTATTTGCATTTTTAGAACAAATATAATAAAAATTGTTGTTTCCCCATTATTACAAGCTAAATTGTTGACTACTTTAAAATTAGGAAAACATTATAATAATATTATAGTTAGTAGTCAATAAAAAAACTATAACATATACTTAATGTTAAAATTAACATGAAATTTTTGAAAGTGGAAAGATAATGTGTCAGACTTTAATTTTAAATTAATGTATTAGTACTTATATAAAATGATATGAATTTTATTCAGAGGTGCGGCATGAAGATATTGTAAAATAATGAAAATAATCTCACCACTCCAAACCTGTGCAAAAATAATCAAAATATACTTAGTGATTTAACAAGGAAGCTAATAGCAGCAAAGAGTTTTGGAAAGTTTCTTCTGGAAGAATTGAAATCTTCATCTGATCCTGTTCTATACTTCACGAGAAAAAGAACAATAAAATTAATAATGTGTTTTCTTATAATACATATCCAAGCCAGATGATGGATCAGATTGGATGGCAGATAGTAAACATGAAAAGTGTTGGAGCAGACAGCAGTAAGACTAAGAAGAGTGTTCTCGAAAGGCACTCAAATGAAAAAGTCAAATTAATAATCAGAGCAATGGCTGTGATTTAGGCAATACTGAGCGGTTTATCTTTAAGAGCTGTGAAGGGATGATGATTGTCTGTTTGTTAAAAGTGAATTTGAGATAAATTACAAAATAAAACGATAAAAACAAAACCTTATTTCACTCCTAGTTTTGTTATGTATTCCAAATCAAATGCTGATGGATCTTAGAGTTGTAAAGCAGAAACAACCTCTACAAAACTGAAAAATGACCGCTACTCATCCCCCGTGCAGTGGCACAATCAGAATGAGAAGTGTTACATGCTAGTCTAAACTGAAAACATAATTATAAAACCAGAAAATATACTGTATTAGTACATTCTGGAGGAACAGACATTATAGAAGTGTGTGTGTGTGTGTGTGTGTGTGTGTGTGTGTATGTGTTAGGTCATGTATCTAGCATCTATAAAAATGGTTTATTAGAGTAATTTACAGACTGGTGCAGGACCGGCTATCAGCTGATGGAAAGGCAAAGAATCTCATAGTTGTGTGGCTCACAGTGGTAAATATCTCAGCTGATCTTCAGTCTACTCGGAAAACCCTAATTATTTTCTAATATCAGCAAGACAATGATTCAACATCAAGATAAATGAACTTGCTAGAGAAAATGAGGACAATCAAACAAAAAGCAAAGACTTCAATCTTTCAAGCCCTTTTCTGTGAGCTGACATCATAAGGTGGATCCAATTTAAGGTGGTTCTTCCCACCTGAAATACTCTAGTCAAGGAAAATCCGTCATGACTTTGTCCAGCCATGTGCCTATTTAAAATATTCAAGCTGCAGTCCATAGAATTACTTTAAATGACTCTGGCTTACATTTTGGAAGTTTTTGCCCTTGTAGAAAACATGTTGAGAAATTATGCTTTTAGGTATGACTCACTGTAAAACAGAAAATGATATCAATCTCCATAGATCAATTCAAATTGCTACATTCCTACCTAGTTCCTGGTTGGGAACTTTTTCAGTTCAAAATAAACCATAGCGTAAGACAGAAACAACAGCTATTTTTAGTTCCTTGCTTTTTATTTCTCCATTTTTCCCTGAAAAGCTGGATTATAATGATGCGGCATAATCCTGCATTCTAAGTTTTTCATATTGAAAACACTTGTAAACAAAGTCCTGTTATTATGTTTGTAAACTGTACATCACTTATATTTAACTTGAGTTTATCTTTGTCAGGCTTATATTCTTTCCCCCACACACAACAAGTTACATTATGGTTCATTATTGATATATTTCTTCCTCATTAGCAATTTAATTTTTTATTCAAACCAAACAAAGTATTAAGCCTATACCCGTCTTTTCTAAGAGAGGTGAAAGGCAGAAACATTCTCATTTCTTCAAAAGTACTGTTTTCAAATTCTTACTTTTCTACTATCAAAGAATAATTTGTGGATCTTTTTATTCATTATTTTTTCTAATACATTCAATTATATTATGAGAGAACAATTGGGAGGTGAACATGATGTCACACACCTGTGTTCTAAATACTTGGAAGCTGAGAGAGGAAGATGGAAAGGGAATTGAATGCTAACTTCTCACAGAAAAGGTAAAACAGAGAAAAACTAGCTAACATATGCACTTTTAAGCAACTTTTGTAGATAAGTTTTATTCAACATGAAATCCCTTTATATTATATCATTGTTATCCATTTTTCTATTTGTATATCTAGCTTTAATCATATGCTTGATTATTTAGACTGTGTAGACTGTACTTCATACATTTTTGAGTCATTTATTTGCTGAAACCTATAAATTTCACTGAAAGTTATGACTCCTGATGTATTGGGATGTGCAAACCAGGTAAAACAGAGAGCAGGAAAACAGCAGAGAGAAGAATAAATCATTTAACAAACTTTATTAGCAAATTTCAATTGCTCAGTGTTGCTAGGAGACAGAGTTAGTTTACTTGCATTGAAGACAGTTTTGGAGATTGGAAAGAATTGGTTTATCAAAGAACAAAGTGGGATTTCATCTGCTGCATATACTCATCGCCACTTCCATAACAACCAAGATTCACCCTAAACAAAATTACCTTACCTGACGCCTTAATAATTCCAGGAACAAAACTAATAACCAGTTAATAACAAAGCTAATAACAAAGACAGTGTTAATTCTTGATCTAAGACAGGTCTTATTCATCACTAATCAAAGGAAAGTGAAAGCAAAGTACCTTGCTCTGAGGTGAAACACTTAATGCCATTCATTTTGGATGTGAGATATGAAAACTTACTAAGGGTTTAAAGATTTCTTCATGAGCCATTTCACTGAGTATCCCAGAAGCTGTACAGATGATTTTCATAGTTCTATCTTGTTTTGAATATTGGGTAATAATCAGGGTAGCTAAACATCCATTCACCAATTTCACTATATTTTTATAAATATTAGCATGACTTTTAGAAAGTGAAACAACATTATTTTCAATATACAGTCTAGTATTATCCAAATAATTTGAAGAGAATATATTTTGGCATGGCCACTGCTTTCAGATACAGCACTTGATGAAACGTGTGCATTCTGCTATCCTGGTTTGTCAACTTAAAAAATATTTTAGACTTAAACATCTCACATTTTAAATGCAAAAGAGACCTGTAATGCTTAAAGATATATGTATCTACAGGTTAAAAAAACTAGGATTTTTACTATATTAAATATTATTTTCTTTATTAAAGAAGTGGGAAAATAATTTATGTGTACATGCATATTCTGTGTGAGAGATAGTGGGTTCTCTCTTTTTCCTTCTATCTTAGTTAGTATATGCTCTACAATAAAAATATTATTTTTATTTATTTTTCTCTCATATATATCTCATTGGAGTTTTCCACCTCTCACCTCATCTCAACTCTCCTCCCTTCCTTCTGTCTCCCCAAGATCCAATCCTTCCCCCACTTCATTTCAGAAAAGTGCAGGTCTTCCAGGGATATTAACTGAACACAGCTTAGGAAGTTACAAAAAGACTAGGTACATACCCTCATATCAAGGCTGGATGAAGTAATCCAGTCCGAGGAAAAGAAGTATGATCCTTCCTACCCATGTCCACCTGCAAAATCAATTCTATTTACCTTCCCAGTTAGATACATGTGAACCCCCAATGATCCCTCCTTATTACTAAGCCTACTAGGGTCTGTAAATTGGAGCATGGCTATCTGTTACTTTACAGCTAATAACCAGCTTATGAGTGAGTACATACTATGGTTTTCATTCTGCATCCAATCTTAAATAAATGGACAATTTTATCAATAGATACCACTTTCAAAACTTAAATCAATATCAAATAAATAATTTTAATAGATCAATAACCCCAAGGAAATAGAAGCCGTTTAACAAAATCAAGCCCAGGGCTAGGCAGCTTTTGTACAGACTTCCCAAGACTTTCAAAGAGATAATGCCTGTACCCCTGAAAATATTCCACAAAATATAATGAGAAGAAATATCACAAATTTCATTTTCTGAGGCTACAATCATGCAGATACCTAAACCACACAAAGATTCAACAAAGAAAGAATTAAATTTCCCTCATGAACATTGATGTAAAATGCTCAATAAAATATTCAAAAGTTGGATGTGAGAGCCCATTAAAAAGATCATTCACTGTTATAAAGTAGGCATCATATAGGGTGGTTCAATATATGAAAATCTACCAATGTAATTTACCATATAAACAAATTGGAAGACAAAATGCAAAATCATCTCATTAGATGCAGAAAAAAAATCCATTAACACAATTCAATATCTTTCATGATAAAAGTCTTGGAGAGAACAAGGATATAGGAGACACATCTAAATATAATGAAGAGAAACCCACAGCAATTTCATTAAAATCAGGAACAAGACACAGCTGTCTACTTTCACCATTATCTATTTAATACAGTACTTGCAGTACTAATTAGAGCAATAAGACAACTGAAAGATAGAAGATGATGCAAATTGTAAAGCAAGAAGACAAAGTAGTATTGTTTGTAGATGATATGGCACTATTTATAAGTGACTCCCAAAATTCTACCAAGGAAACCTGACATCTGATAACACTTTCAACAATGTGACTAGATACAGGATTATCTAGAAATATGCCTTATATCAATGACAGATGGGCTGAGAAAGAAGTTAGGGGAACAACACTCATCCGAATAGCCAGAAATAACATAATATCTTGGAGTAATTCTAGCCAAGCAAATGAAAGACTTCTTTTCCAATATCTTTGAGTCTTTGAAAAAAGAAATTGCAAAAGATATCAGAAGATGGATAGATCTCCCGTGCTCATGGATCAGTAGGATTAACATAGTAATAGTGGCCATCTTAAAAGTCAACTACAGCTTCAGTGCCACTTCCATCAAAATGACAACATAATATTTTACAGACCTTGAAAGAACAATACTTAACATCACATGGGGAAATAAAACAACATAGTTTTAAAAATCCTATAAAATAAAAGAATTTCCAGAGGAATTGTCATCCTGGTACACTGTAAACTGTACTACAGAG
>JAQHUG010000028.1:1185849-1220301 GCA_028555095.1 Dicrostonyx torquatus | reverse complement strand
CCACAGGGCAGGGAATCCTGCCCCATCTCCAGGAAGCAGGGGGAGGGCAGTGGGGTAGTGGGGGAGCGGGAGGGCCTGGGACAAGTGGAGTAAATGTAAATTTTTCTTTTAACAATAAAAAAAGAAACAATGAAAATAGAACAATAATATGGTATAAATATTAAGAAAAAAACAGTGGTTTCTATAAGTCTTTAAGAGTTTTGTTTATCACAACACAGAGAGGTTGGGCTTACATTTAATCCCATCAGTGGGGCACCAGAAGCAGGTGAATCTGTGGGTTTGCGGTCATCCTTGTCTACAAATTTAGTTCCATGACAACCAGAGGAACACAAAGAAATCCTGTATAAAAACTAAAAATACAAACAAACAAGAAAACAGAAAACAAGAAAAAAAAAGAGTTTTGCTTATCATTTTAACTATGAAAATGAACTAATTGGTATTTGAATAAAGGTATTGAATGTATGCACGGTTAAGTATACCAAAACACTGAAACACACCAAATTATTATATTTTTCTGAAGGCTTTTTTATTTCAAGAAAATTAACCCTTAAGAGTCAGGTGACTCAGTGGAAAGGATACTTGATTTCAAGCTCAGTGACTTGAGACTGATTCCAGGACCCATATGATAGAGAACTGACTCCTCTAATCCCCATGTTATTTATTCTCTATAAACAGATAAGTGAATAAATTGAAAGAAATTATGGAAAATTGATTCTCAACTGAATGTATGAATTTTCATTTTGAGAATTTGCTAATTTTCTTTTTCACTTAAAGTTAAAATTTAGGATCAAAAAATTGGATTTCATATGTTCTACTAAGGAATAGTAAAATTAATATAAACATTTTCAAAAAGTCTGTTTCAGCAATAAATATAGAATTGTCTAAATTCTCTGGAAAGAGATGCTCTGCCGAGGGCCCTTTCTTCCTGCTGGATTGTCAGGCTTGGATTTGAGAGGAGGACCAATAGTATGTCAATATAGTTCTTTTTCAACAAAGCCTCGGTCTGATGGTTTACTCAGACTCTTTCATATGCTACAGACAGTCATGTATCTTCTCCGGCCAGAGGCTAAATTCAGATGGCAAACTTTTGGCAGAAACTCCTATTAATGACCAGAATATATATTTAAAAAATAAAGATAAAATGCATAGTTTGTAGAAACAAGCATAATATGTCCCCCAAAGAGTCTCCAAAATTCCCGTGATCTGCCTTTTCCCCTTATAACTGTTTTTTTAAAGTTTTATTCTGTGTTATAATATATGCATTTATTTACATCATTTAATACATTTGTATTGTGATATCACCTCCCATAACTCTTCCCAGATTCTCTCTATTTCCCTACCCATCCAAATCCACATTCTTTCTTTTTGTTTATTATTAGAAACAGATGTAATAAAATGAAGTAAAACAAGGTTAAAAAACTTTGTGTGGGTTATGGGTAGGGCTTGTGTTTATTTCTGCTCTTTGAGCTGGGAACACATCTAGTTTAGGACTGTGGAGGTCCTGTGCTTGCTGTCCCTGTAAGCTCCTCTGTGTGACAACTAAACTTACTTAATGAAGACTATGGGATGAAATGCACCCATAGTGTTTGTTGTATATACAAGGATTAATCTTGTCTATTAATATTATTTTAATTGAACAAAAGTCCAAAAGCATACAGCTGCATCTACCCGAAAATTTCTTAATGTGAAAGAAAATACACATTATAGTAAACACTGCTTCCTCGATAATTGGTGCTGAAAACAAAATAAATTCACATGTAGAGGAGTAAAACTAGGTTTTTATGTCTCACCATTCAGAAAAGTCAACACAAAATAAAAGTAAGTCCTCAATGTAAGATTTGGCATACTGATACATTAAATTCAAAAAATAAGGATTGTACTTTCTTTTGAAAGCATTAATAAGAATGTATTATTTTGGAGTGCTTGTATAGACAACGAGACAGAGATGCAATACTAGAGGCCTTAATGTTGAAAAAAGAGACCTTAACGTTGTAAAAAAAACTTTAATATTGAAAAAAGATTCCTTAATGGAGAAAGTTATGTTAGAATACATATATTATGAAAGTAAAGAGATGGAGGCTGAGAGGAAGGTTTCAAACGGCATGTGGTAGAAAGATAGGGAAGAGAAATGAATAGAAAATGTAGGTGAATACTATAGATGTATTATGCAAAAAGAAAACCTACTATCTTAAGCTTATTAAATGAATTCAAAAATAGGTTTAATGGAAGTGTTACATCGGTGGATAATAATCTTCCCAGAATCCATGGATTGCCAAATGATAATTGTAATACTAAGTGTGATATACCTTTTGTTTAATAATTTCTCCCTTCAAAGAAGTCCTATAGCCCTCTAAAAGAATACAAACTATTGCCATTACTCTTGTTTGCTCAAAAGAATTTTGTAATAAGAATCAGTTGTTGAAACACCAACAACACAAATTGATTGCAAGCAGAGGAAAGTCAGGATGGAACTGAACTGGTTGCTCCTCTTCACATGGCTTCTGAAGCAGAAAAGCCATTAGCAATCTCACCGAGTTATATATCTTTCCAGGTACAATACTAATCTGATGTGTAAACACACTTATGAGTACAACAGAGATATAATTATGAAAAGTTATCAGCCACTTTTTTTTATTGGGCTAGACTTCTCCACATGAAAAAAACATGATAGTATGTATGATGTGGGATGTCTTTCTGTATATGTATTGCTTTTATTGGTTAATTAATAAAGCTGTTTCAGCACATGTCTTATTTAGCACAGTAAAGATAAGCTGGATGTCCAAACACAGATACAGAGAGAGAACAGACTAAGTTAGGCAGACACCATGTAGATGTCCAAGAAGCAATACATGAGATCAAAAGCTACTAGCCTCATTGTAAAATATAAACTAATAGTATGAGTTAAATTATAGACAAAGCAAGCCAGTAATAAGTTAACCTATCAGCCAGACAATTGTAACTGATATTAACCCTCTTAGTGATTATTCGGAAATAGGCCGGCAGAGAGATCTGGTCTAGGGGGACTAGCAGCAAGAAAGAGCCTTCCTTCTGCAAAGAGCCTTTGGTTGGGAGTTTGTAGCCCCTATAGGGAAAACTAATAATATAATTGCTAATAGATATGTGATAAAAGAGCATTCTCAATACTGTGTTTATGTCTATAAGTTTGTATATAGATAGTCATCTGAGAGGAATTTTCCTGATGCATGAAACAGTTAATATACAGTCATAACTGTTCAAAATTATCAGAATGTATGCTATAATACTAGATAGTAACTAGGTTATCTATATCAAGTCTTTCCAAGGCTCAGGGAAAATAAGTTTGAAGGGGAAAAAAGAATGTAAGATCTGGAGGATAAGAAACCATAAGAGAAGAGGGCAACTGATCTCATTATAGATGACTGTGAGCCATCATGCAGCTGCTGGGAATTGAACTCGGTATAACTAGAACAGCTAGTGCTCTTAGTTTTTGGGTCATCTCTGGAGGAGGGAGGGAGACGGAACTGGGATTGGAATGTAAAATAAAAAAGATTGTTTTAAAAGTTTTGTGTATATACATAACTTGATGGAAAAAAACATGGACATTGTTGTCTATTACTACTTAATGGATTCTAGAAGAAAGGATACTGTTGTCTTTAGTGGTGTAGCCACTAATAAAATGCCAATGCTCTGATAAATAGCTCCCCATATTTGTTAAGCAAGAGTGGCAGGGGTATATTTGAGGGGGGGAATAAAAGAAGAATTTCAATGGGACAATCCCAATATTGGGACATGGAGCACAAAATGACAAACGTTCATTCCGTATATGTGAGAAAATATTAAAATAAAATAAATGCATAAATAAATAAATACAATAAGCAGTGGTAATTTATATGAATATTCAAATTCAAGTTCTGTTTTCATTTCTAAAATGATTCTATAAAGAAGAGGAATTTTATGTTAACAGGAGACAGCTAATATTGCATCTTCCAGTATATTAACAAATAGCTTATTTTCACATTTGAAAACTTACATTGGATAGAAGACTATATATTAAAAGATAGAGAATATCTCTTATGACTAGTAACAGAAGCATGACAACTTATAGGTTGGGGACTTCAGCATCTATGTTTCATATTTTAAAATAATTTTATTTATTAACCTCTACACAACATGTGTTTGAACTTAATTGTGGATAACAGCAAAAATATAATATTTAAGGTTCTGCATTGTAACAATATTTTATTACTATCCATCTAATAAATTACACAACAGATAGTCACGTTTTTTTTTGGATGTTAAATGTTTGTTGAGGTGTTGTACATATAAGTGTTGGTATATGTGGGAAGATGTTTATGAGGACAAATGGATAGAAAAGAATTTCTTCCTCAATCTTGCTTTGATTTTTAAGCAAGTTTCTCTCCCTGAATGTGGAGGTCAATTCTCAATTAGATTATCTGGCCAGTGAGCCAAACATTTGTCTCAACAGTGCTGGATCATTAATTGGAAATAAATCAGATTCTTACACGCATTTTTCAGCATGGATGCTAATGAATGATGCTTAGTTCAAGGACTTCATTGAGTGAACTGCCACACTCCATGATGATGCAGTTTTTCCCCCCCTCCTGTGGATTCTCATCATTAAATGCACATTTTATTCACTAAACTAAAGGCATGGTGTTTAAAAAGGAAGGTTTGTGCCAGGGGCTTTCTATTTTAATTTCCAAATAAACCCTCTAATTCCCTTTCTTATCTTCTATTATCTGTTAGTATTACTGCTCAGTTTTACTCACAGTAAGATGAGAGTGAGATTGCATTGAAGAATGCAAGAATAAAATGAAGAAAAAAAGCAAGATACCCATTTCCAGAGAGTACCTCTAAGATGTCACATTGTTATTTTATACAATGATTAAAGGAGTATATAATAACACAGTATATATACATATATATACACATATATATATATGTATATAAACAAATATATATAAATATACTTAGTATATGGTATGAAGTTATACTAAATTGAAAACATGAAGCTATTTCTATAATTTTCTTTGTTAAAAATAATTTATGCTTACAGAGAAAAATACATTTTTAGTGAGTAGTTACTAAATTCTGTATAATAAATTGTTGTTTAATAAATAAATTACTGTTTAATGTTAGAATATATAACATGCCACCTACAGGTAGCCTTATTATAGAATTAAGAATGTCCGTTTATAATCATTTGGATTGGAAGATGATTTGGGGTTCTAGAAATAATTCTCATAATGTCAGTAACAGTCCAATCCTTCTTATTAAATTCTTTGTATTTATTACATAATATCCAAAAAATTAGAAATTCGGTAATCTCTTTGCTTGATAAGAGAAAATTTTAGACATTATTTGCACTGAACTTTTTGCTATTCCATTCGATGATTTTCTCTTGCCTGAAAAAGAAGTACATCAAAAAATAATAAAATAAATATCAGTTCATACAAATATTGATTAGGTAAGTGATAAAATATTCTATAAGATCTATTTCTCTGTTAATAAAGATAATTACAATAAATATATACTTGACAAAAACCCTACTCCTATTGCACTTTTCTACTTCTATTGCACTTTTCATTTGGGCATAATCTAACTTTCATACATGATCCTTTGAACATACTTCTACGCTTATGGCCATAATCATTGTTAAGAGAAGGAAAACATCATAGTGTGCTACTCAGGTGGTCAACTTCTGACATCAATCTATTTCTACGAAGTTGTTCAGATTCTGGATATTGCTTTAGGTGCAGTACTTGACTAGCAAGCCTAAACACGATTCAGTCTCAAGTATGTTGAGAAAGAAAGTTGCTGCTAGAGCATAGGAATAGGCAGTGGGAGAATCTTCAGAAAACTGGAAAAGGGAGGAACTTTCTATAATATGATAAATGGTTCTGGCTTCAGAAAAATAGGAAAAATATGGATAGAGTTTGCACATAACATTCTACAAATAAGATGGATAAATTTGTTTAGCATATGCTCGTTCCCAAACAATGATTATTAAATCAAGGGTGATTTTTAACTACACACAAAATATTTCTAAACACAGAGGAGAAGTTTTGGACATGTAGCTATGTTAAATTATTCCAGTTATTATGTCTAAGAGTTTAGGAATCACAAATTTTAGGGGCGTTTGTTAGTTATCACTTGTCAAAGCTCAAGTCCCTAGAAATCTGCACTATTTTGTAAAATTCTGGAAACTTTGGGAAAAAGAGACTATAGAGCAAGTAGATCACAGGGGGTAATCCATGGTCTGTAGACACTGCTATTCCTTTCTCTGGTTCCTGGGCACCAAGATGTGAACAGTTTTTCTTTACGGCACCATCTTAGAAAGAACTGACTGATCCATTTAAAACCATGATTTAAAGTAAATCTTTCCTTCTTTAGCTATTTCTGTGAAGTATTTGGTCACCATAATGATAAAATTGATTATTGCAACAACAAAAGGAGAGTCAAGAAGGAGACTATTTTAAAGAATTAGTATAAGAAAAAGGTAAGGTGAAATTAAGGAAAAATGTTCAGGGTATTAGAAAGTAAGCACAGTAAGCCTTATTTTATTTTATGAAAATATATACTCTGCTTTCTCAGTACTTTAGTACAAAGAATATTTACTACGCGAAGTATTTCATTTGTAAAATCTCTTTTATAATTTTGTAGATTGTGTTGATATTAAAAAATATGTATTATTTCATAAGAATGAAACTGATAATAAAGCTACCTTGATTATTTATAAATTTACTTTATAATGACTTTAAAATATTCATAAGAAAAAGAGGAAGTTTGTAACTCTATCTAGACAATGTTTAATTACGTATTTACATTATAGTTGTGATTTATTTATTTTAAAAAGAACTTAATATGAAAAAAATTATTCAATAATCTATTTTCATTTAAAATATATGTGAATGCATTATTTTACATGCTTTAATTTTTCTATTTATGCTTATGCTCTAATGATGTTTATACTCTATTTTTCCATTTATTGAAAATATATTTTTGCAACAATAAATCCTGATTATTGTTTTTGTTTCCAATTCCTTCCCACACCACCTCCCCTCTCTATGCACTCTTTTTTGTCCCTCATTAGAAAAGAACAGGCTTCTAATAATAAATAGCATAACATAAGATGAAGCAGACACTATCATATGGAAGGAAGCTTGGCATAGCAATCCAACAAGGAAAAAAAAAAGGATTCCAAGAGGAGGCAGAAGAGTCCAAGACCAACTCCTTTGCACACTCAGAAGTCCCTAAAGATATTAAGCTAATAGTTGTATCATATACACAGAGGACCTTCTGCTTACATGGAACACCTATGTAGGCTCTGTGTCTGCTGCTTTAGTCTCTGTGAGCTCATGAGTCCTGTTTCATTGGTTCAAAGGTCCTTGTTCTCCTGGTTTCCTCTAATCCTTCTGGATCTTATGATCCTTTTTTATCCTCTTCCATAGGATACTCTGAGCTCTCCAATAGAATATATAGATATTCTATGATATAGAATTCCCATTTAGAGTCTTAACCTGTAATGTCTAGATGTGAATATCAACACTTGTTCCCATCTGTTTCTCGAGGAAGACTAATTATGGCTAGATAAAGGATTAAACTATGAGTATAATGGAATATCTTTAGGAATCATTTCTTTGTTTTTTCTTTGTTTACATCAGTGGTATTTGGTTTTACCTAGGTTTCTGTGCTACCTAATCTCTGTTTCTTGTTAACTCACACAGTGCCAAGGATGTCTTCATCCTCCTGGAGTTATATTTAATTTTTCTATTTATGCTGATGTTGACTTATGCTCTAATGATACTTATACTTTATTTTCCCATTTTTCTATCAATTGGATATATGTTGGCTTCTCCTCCAAGTTCTCTGCTATCAATACAATTATATATTTTGCAGGCAGGACAGATTGTAAGTAAAAGTTTTTTTTTTTTTTTGTGACTGAGTTTGTGTTTAGGTTTCTCTTTCCATAGCCTGCAAAGAATTTTCCAATGCCAAAGAGACTAAAACATAGAAAACAAAAATTTCATGTAGGCACCAACTTTTCTTCTTTATAGTCAAGGAGTTGATTCGGGATTTATCTGAGATAATCTTGACCATAAAGCTCATTTGAATGCATTTCAGTCTTGCCACTGGAAGCCTTGCCTGCTACCGAGAGCTATCCCATTGAAACTCACTCTTCCCAGTTACTGGGAGTCTTCATTATGATTACCTATATATATTCAAAGAAGTTTCTAGTTAAAATAGGCTTCCACATCAACCCCAAATGCCACCTAATTCCAGCCTTCTTGCCCTGCACTCTCTCTCTCCAATTCATCTCCCAAACCAATTTCCGTGCTCTCAGCCTCACCCAGGCCCAGGTCATCCATAAAATCTATTCTCTTCTCCCCTACAAAGGAGACCCTTGGGTCCCCACTAGAATATACTTCTTTGCATAACATATATATGTATACAGATTGTAGTTTAATAATCAAATGAGTAATATTAACTTATAAATGAAGGCCTTTCCTGTTTGTCTTTCTGGGTTTGGGTTGCTTCACTGATCTTATTATTTTTCTAATTCTATATACACTTGCCATCAAATTTCATGATGCCACTTTTTAATTGCTGAGAAGTACTCCACTTTATAAATGTATCACATTTTCTCTATCCACTCTTCAATTGCGGGACATCTAGGCTATTTCCAGTTTTTGGCTATTATGAAAAAAAAAAGCCTCAATGAACGTGGCTGCACAAGTATCTCTGTGATAACATGGAGGATCCTTTGGGTATATACCAAGGGTGGTATATTAGATATTTAGACAGATCAAATTCCATCTTTTTGAGGAACTGCCTTACTGTTTTTTATAGAGACAGTACAAGTTGCCATTCCCAAAGCACTGGAAGAGTGCTACTACTCCATAACCTTTACAGCCCTGTGGTGATTTGAATAATATGTCCTACATAGTACATTATTCAAAAATATACGTATCATTTTTTGTATACCAAAATCTATACTTATTTTCAGTAATTAAAATCCTAAAAACATCCGAAATCCTAAATTAGACAATAAAAGTACATTACATCTTACCACATTAAATAGTGGTAATACATATAAAATATAATTGTATTAAATAATATTAAAATTACATGTATTTATAATTTACACACATTTCATATTTTAATTTCCAGATTTTCTACATTTCAATTTCATAACTCAAAATAATACTTAAGATGTTAGTAATATTAAAACATCATTCTGAAGTGTTATTTCCAGTAATTTTACTCCGTAACTAAGATGCAGAGTGCACCTCACTTTCTTTCTTTCTTTTTTTTTGTCTCTGGCAGCTGATAGAAATCATGAAAACATGTCTGGCAGAATTCCTTATTAATTACAGCCACCTATCCTTAGGCATGCCTTCCTAGATTGTATTCCATGTCTACTACTATGTAACAAATTAAGTGGTTTTTCTACTCACTGCTGCCCAGTTTTCATTTAGAATATTTGAAACATTACCAGTTAATTGTCAGCTGGAACGTATGTACCCTAAAGGCAGGACTGATTGCAAGAATAGGATTTGAAATATCTGGCTTTCACATAGCAGGTACATGTATAGCTAGGTAGAAAAATAAAACAATGCAATTAACCAGTCTCTCTCTTTAATTACAATTTCCTGCCTACTATTTTGTCTGTCTGCCCCTGTTCTTCCTTTTTCTGTTCTCCCTTATTCAATTTCTATATTGTATATACAAACAACTTCATCACTACACTGATAACCTTGTTGAGAGTGAAGACTTGCATTGATAATGTAGAATAATAGAGATGTCATATACTCTCAGGACCCTACCCACAGTATTATTGACACTTGAAATTAGTGTGTAACAGTTACAATTACATAACTAAATTTAACATATTTCTTGTAACTAAATTCTAAAATTTATAGTGGGATTCATCACTTTTGTTCCATAGTTCTATGAATATGTAGCAAAAAAGAGTATGTCAATCATCAACCAATCCTGATATGAGAATATTATAGAATAGTTTGCTAATATAAAATTTTCTTAGCCCCATCTGTTTTTCTATCATTTTAATGGAAACTGTGCCATTTATAAACATCTTATAGGACATTAATCAATATAAATATTGATATAAAATATTGATATAAATCAATATAAATAAAAGGGAGTAATTAAATTGATAAAAGTAACAAATGTAAATCTTAATATACTTATTTTTATAATGAAGACAAGTAAAATTTAATGCTTCAATTTTGAATTATAGAAAGTACTGTCATTAAACTTATTTTGTGCAATATATTTTTTCATAATTATATATTATAATTATTTTTAATTACAATATTTTCCCCTTCCCTTTTTTCCTCTAGCCCCTCACAGGTACTCTCCTTTGTTCTCTCTCTTTCAGTTTCATGGCCTCCTTTTAGTTGTTTTTACATAGATCTTTAATAAATTTCACATAAAGCATATATGTGTAAAACATGTAAAAATACACATCCACACACCCACATACAAGTATCAAAATGCAACCTCCTCAGTTCTCATTTTACATTTACCTTTATGTAAGTGTAGGATTTCACTACTGACCACTTGGTATTGGATATTCGATTGGGTGTTCTTTCTTACTGAAGATTATTTCTCTTGCGTTCAGTATTCCTTAATAGCACATAGATTTCTTTGTCTAGGGTTGAAGGCCTGAAGGACTTTCCTTGTCCATTTTGGCAAGTCTAATTTCATCTCAAGTACATGAGGAAACTTGATTTCTCTTATGTAGTTTCAAAAATTGGAAGCATCGGGAACTTCCTGAATTTCAATTGATGATTTCCTGAGCCTAAAGGACATCCCTGAATGATCAGATATTTCTCCTCCATTTATAATTTTCCTGACAAGATAGAAGTTTTTACTACCCACAAAACTGCCACACAACTCTGATATGAGACACAATGCTTTATAAATGTACACTTTTGGCCTTGTTTAGTCTAGAATGTGATCAGGTATTTCATTAGTAAATTTTTTGTCATTAGAGACTGTGGACTTTTAGTTGTTGGTGTGCTTTGTTACTGTTTATTGCAATTTATCAAAACATCATATGTGTGAATATTTAATTTATTAAGTCATTCAGCTATATGGATATTCATTTAGTTGTTTAGTCTCTCTGATACTAGGTGCATAGATATTTAAGGTATTTTCTGAATTATGATTTCCTCAAAATATTAATGTTTTTAAAAGTAAACAGCTTTGATACTTCCATTATCTTTGTGATATTTACTTCTGGTTTATTTGTAGTATACATGCTAAAGTTGAGTACACGTCAATGCATTAATGAGTCTATTTTCTATATAAATTTTGATTAATTAAAATAATAAGAGAAAACGAGTTAAGGTTGTCATTTTTCATTCTTTAAACATGAGAGTTTTAAAATAGATTACAGAATATGCAAAACTTATATTCCAGCTATATTATAGACAGTTATGTATCTTAAATAAATAAATAAATATGAAACACCAAAATTAAATCAATAATCTAAGAATCAGCAAGTGATAAAACATGAAATTTGTTGGGGTTATATCAATTTCTATATTAGAAGATTTGGAGTAGGAAAGAGGTGTTTATAATCATAATCTTTGGATACTTGTACAAATTTCTCATTAAAGAAAAAAGGCCTAATATAAAGAACCAAAAACTTAAAAACTGGTCAAAATTCTTAGCCATCAAGGACAAGAAGATAAAACTTCTTTAAGACTCTTTCCCACCCCAGTTAGATGTCTACCATTAAGAAAACCAATACCAAGGAATGCTGGCAAACAAAACAGAGGGAAACAACATATTCCAAGGGTAGGAGTCGAAGCCACAATAGAAACTAGGGTAAAAGTGTGTCAGAACTTGAAAATTTAAGTATAATATGAACAAATTCTGGCACCCCTGGATCTTCCGAAAGAGTCTGAATTCTACCATAAAATTATATATACATTTAGGTTAACCAATAGATGAAAAGACAATGGAAATAAGGTAGGTAAACACAATGAAACTATATGATTAAAGAAAATAAAATTTTGTATATTTCAGGAATATATTGGATCTGTGTGGTGATATTTAATTTATGATCTAACAAAGCTTGCCTGAAGATCAGAGTGCAAAGCTAAGTACACTAGTCAGACATAAAAGCCAGGCAGTAGGGACACACACCTTTAAGACGAGCAGCTGCACTAGTTAACCATAGAGATTAGATGATGGTAGTGCATGCCTTTAATCTCAGCAATCCAAAGAAATATATGGTATGATAAGACAGGAAGTCTCTCCCATTCAGTCTGAAGATTTCATAGAGGTAAGAGCTATAGCGTAGCTTGATTGTTTTGATTTTCAGATCCTCAGTTGAACCTCAATATCTGTCTCTGGGATTTTACTTTTTATTCTAGAATCTGAATTATTATGCCTACTGAAATAAGCTAAATATATCAAGACACATAGAATATGCTCATGTATGGTTTCTGGGCCTTAGATTTAAAAATTTGCACATATGTGTTTTTTTATTGTTAAAAGAGAAACTTACATTTATTCCCCTTGTCCCAGACCCTCCCACTCCGCCAGTATCCCTCCTCCCTCCCCAAGCTTCCATAAGAGGGGGCAGGGTACCCTGCCCTGTGGAAAGCCCAAGGCCCTCCCGCATCCATCCTGGCCTAAGAAGGTGTGCAACCATATAGACTATGTTTCGAAAAAGCCACTACATGCAGAACAGATAGGTCCCTGTGCTATTATCATTGGTTTCTCAGTCAGTCCCCATTGGCAGCCACATTCAGAGACTCCGGTTTGGTCATATGCTCATTCATTCCTGGTACAGCTGGATTTGATGAGCTCCCAATAGATTAGGTGCACTGTCTCAGTTGATGGGCCAGTCCCTCACAGAACTGACTTCCTTGCTCATCTTCTCTCTCTTTCTCCTCTTCAACTGCACCTTGGGAGCTCAGTCCTTTGTTCTGATGTGGATGTGGTCTCTGAGTCTATCTCCATCCATCAGGTGAAATTTCTCTGTGATAATCATGATATTCATCAATGTGACTATGGGACAACGCTAGTTCAGGGACCCTGTCCTCTGCTGCCCAAATACCTAGCTGGGGACATCCCTGTGGGCCCCTGGGATCCCCCTAGGAACAAGTCTCTTGCCAATCTTAAAATGACTCCCTTAATGTAGAACTCTTAATCCCTTCTCCAATAACCACTCTTCCTCCATTTCTACCCTCCCACAACCCCAGGCTCTCCCCAGTTCTTCCCTTCTCCCTTCTCCCTCCCTCTCTTACTTTTTCCCACCCTCACCCCTACCTTCACCCCCATCCCCACTCCCGTGCTTCCAACTTTTGCTTGGCGATCTTGTTTGCTTCCAATTTCCAGGAGAATCTATATATGTTTTTCTTTGGGTTCACCTTACTATTTGGCTTCTCTAGGCTTGTGAGCTATAAGCTTAATGTCCTTTGTATATGGTTAGGGTCCACTAATGAGTGAGTACATTCTGTACTCCTCTGTTTTTGGTTTGTAATATCTTACTAAGGATACTGTTTTCTATTTCCATCCATTTGCCTGCAAAATTCAAGTTGTCATTGTTTTTTACCGCTGAGTAGTATTCTAATGTGTATATATTCCACACTTTCTGGATCCATTCTTCCACTGAGGGGCACCTAGGTTGTTTCCAGGTTCTGGCTATTACAAATAATGCTGCTATGAACATAGTAGCACAAATGCTTTTGTAGTATGGTTGGGCATCTCGTGGGTATATTCCCAAGAGTGGTATTGTTGGATCCTGAGGTAGGTTGATTCCCAGTTTCCTGAGAAACCGGCACACTGATTTCCAAAGTGGATGCACAAGTTTGCATTTCTATCAGCAATGGAGGAGTGTTACCCTTACTCCACATCCCTCCAGCATAGGTTATCATTGGTGTTTTTGATTTTAGCCATTCTGACAGGTGTTAGATGGTATCTCAAAGTTGAAGAAAGAAATCGAAGAGGATACCAGAAAATAGAATGATCTCCTATGCTCCTGGATTAGTAGAATCAATATAGTAAAAATGGCAATTCTACCAAAGGCAATATATAGATTCAATGTAATCCCCATCAAAATCCCAATAAAATTCTTCATAGACCTTGAGAGAACAATAACTAACTTTATATGGAATAAAAAAAAAGCCCAGGATAGGAAAAACAATCCTATACAACAAAGGAACTTCTGGAGGCATTACCATCCCTGACTTCAAACTCTATTACAGAGCGACATTAATAAAAACAGCTTGGTATTGGCATAAAAACAGAGATGTTGACCAATGGAATCGAATTGAGGATCCGGATATTAGTCCACAAACATATGAAAACCTCAGATTTAACAAAGAAGCTAAAAGTATACAATGGAAGAATGAAAGCATCTTTAACAAATGTTGCTGGCATAATTGGATGTCAACCTGTAAGAGAAAGAAAATTGATCCGTATCTATCAACATGCACAAAACTTAAGTCTAAATGAATTAAAGACCTCAATATAAATCTGACCACACTGAACCTGATAATGGAGAAAGTGGGAAATAGCCTGCAATACATGAGCACAGGAGACCACTTCCTATGTAAAACCCCAGTGGCACAGACAATAAAAGCAACAATGAATAAATGGGACCTCCTGAAACTGAGAAGCTTCTGTAAAGCAAAGGACACAGTCAGTAGTACAAAAAAGCATCCTACTGAATGGGAGAAGATCTTCACTAACCCCACATCAGACAAAGGCCTGATCTCCAGGTTATACAAAGAACTCAAGAAACTAGACATAAAAGTTCTAAATTACCTAATAAAAAATGGAGTAATGATCTGAACAGAGAATTCTCAACAAAAGAAGTTCGATTGGCCAAAAGATACATAAGGTCATGTTCAACTTCATTAGTGATCAGGAAAATGCAAATCACATATGTGTTTTTGAATGAGTATGTAGGTCATTAAATTGGCAGGAGCATCATGAGAGGTTCATATGTGTTTACTTGCCCACAACAGGTAAGACATGGCAGTTTTAAGAAGCTACTAGAGGAGCAAGAGGAAACCAGACAAAGAATGCATGCTCTTCAACACCATGAGAAAAACAGCATTTTCATGGACCCATTTCAACATTCTAGGTTATATTTAAATTAAGTCTTCCCTCTCCAGAAGTATCACTCTATATACCATTCTTCCTAATTAAAGGCAGACAAAGTTGTTTATATCACAGACAAAACCACAGGGGTTTTAGGAATAAGTGACAGGTTTATGATTAACATGGATAGTGCAAATGGCATCCCTCTCTGGGCAGGATGCTAGCCTGAAGTGAATATTATTACTCCATAGGTGTGAGGTACTAGAATCACGATGCAAGATCAATTCCAAATCAGCTAAGAGGCTTGATACCAATACCTGATAGATGTCTCTGATATACACATTTAATATTTTTATAGTATGAATATATCCAAACTTTGGTACCTTACCCACATTCATTCAACTGGTTAGAAACAAAAAATAGAGTATAAATGTTCATTTTCAAATTTACATTACTTGTTTACAGTGATACCTTTTTGGAGAGGTGATGCTGGCTTTCTGACATATCAGTCATTCCCAATGTCAAATAATCAGCATTAAAAGAAGAGATTTGACTTTTAAAATGTCAATATTTAAATGAAGGTTTAAAATCTTTAATTCACATATTCTGAATCATTATATTTAATATATTCATCAGTTTATCTATTTCCTCATAGACTTTCTGAAATAGTACATTTTAATATGTAATATTGGATTTTTATTTAGATTTATTTAGATATAGATTAGAGTTTTGTTGCTGTTGTTTGATATTTTTCGAGACAGGGTTTCTCCTAGTATCCATGGCTGTCCTGGAACTCATTTTCTAGACCAGTGTGGTCCCAAATTCATTATTTGTTTTAACATTCAAATAGTAATACTAAGAGAAATTCATTGCCTCATACTATATTACCAATTTTGGTAGAAGAAAAACTAAGAGTTATAATATGATTAAAACTGGGATTGGTACAGAATATTATGAAAAAATTATGAAATGATATTTCTTCTTTCAACAGTGGAAAGGTCAAAGAACTAAACAACCAAAGCAGGAGTTCCTACAAACAGAGTTTCATAACTCAGATGGAATAAACTAGCCTTGATCTCCCACAGGTACTACAATTATCTAGGATTACAATCCCAGTTAAGCACTTGTCTTTACAGTTGATTGTTATTAAAATCAATTTCTTATAACAGGAGTTACAAATGAAGAAGTCTACTTTATTACGTGAGATTAAGTGGAATACTCTGCTTAAAAACACATTTTATCATCTTATAGCAGCATCCTAGTAATACATCACTTATACTATTTCTCCTCAATAAAGACATGTTTTATTGCAAATATTGCATAAAAGTAAAAGCTAATTATCTAAACAGAGTTCTGACCTAAATCTCCCAGGTAATATTTTTTCTTCTAATAGTGTAAATTGCATACACACACACACACACACACACACACACACACACACACACACACCCTATTCAACTCCTCGTATTTTTTTTCTTTGGTTTATTTTAGATTTTTATATAATGGTATTTCTAACTTCATGGCAACATATTGACTTCTGTCATGATCTTCTTATGTAGTTCCATTATGCAAATGAATTCCTAATATATGTACACACACACATTAGATAAAATGAAGGTGTTTAAAATATAGGTAGAGTTAAAATTTCTTGAATAGAAACTATTGCTAACTGTTATGAGGTGAACTACTAAGGGGAATAAAGGTTTAAACATGTTTGTTTCCGTAATCTCTACAGCAACATTAAAATCTGCTGCAGAAGTCTGTCTATGAATATTGGTGTATGAAAACCAAAAGAGGACATATGAAAAAAAATCTCTTTAAAACATCATATCTACTTGTTCTTTTATTATTATTATTATTATTATTATTATTATTATTATTATTATTATTAATTTTCTTTCTCTGTAGCCTACTCGGACTCTTGGTTTTCTCTCTTTATTTTGTTGAAAAACAGCCTTGGTATATAGCCCAGACTATCCTCAAGGTTTCAAAGATTCTTTTGCTTTTCAAACTGAATAATGATGTTACAGGTAACAAAACTTTACTGAACACCCTTATAGCTTTATCTATTTTCTTACATAGTTTTAGTGGTTTGGAAATTTATACAAAGGCTGATTAGGTAGCTCTTATATGTGGTGCCTGTGAATCTACGTTTGATACTGTCTAGCAAACAATATTAGTTTTCCATTATTTTATTTTAAATTGACAAGTAAATTTGTATACATTGTTTATGTAACAAATGAATGTTTAAAATATACAAATATCATAAAATTGTTAAACCAACATATATAGCACATATATTGCTGGAAATATTTGATGTAGTTTTCAGTGAAAACACCTAATTTGGTCCATCAGAGCTCATCCCTTAACTCTGTTGTTGATTGAATGAATTTAGGCACAATACATTTGGTATATTATGGCTGAATTGTTTCATACTTTTGATGGAAATTACAAAAATATACATAGGACTCTTAGGGACAATGTATTGATTTGTAAAACAATGTATGATTTTAAGAGAGGCTGATCATGTGAAACCACGAAGGAGTTAACTAAATATCATATTTAAAATGATCCCGGGTTAAAAAAAAAGGATTGCTGACACTATTTCTGCTTTAATAAAAAGAGCAAATATGTTGTACAAGCTTAATTAGAAGATAAAGTGTGAATTTCATTTCACATCGGTCATAAACATAATAATTTATCGAGAATAAGGCATTTGTTATTGTTCTATACATGGTGATTAATTTACAATATCATCACATATTTTTAATCATGTTTGGGGGCCAAAATTAAAACTGAAATACAATAATTATTTGATGTAGGAAAACAGATATCCTTTATCACCAAAACTATATACTTTTTTCAGTAACATACAATTCACCACTGATGAAGTAATAAATTATAATAGACATCATAAAATATTTGTTAAGAAGTTAAAATAATCAAAAAGATCTGAAGAGGCCTGAATATTAAAAAATAATATATAGATGAAAAATAACAAGTTGAGGTAAAGTAAAAAGCTGAAGAAACTGTCAAAAGAAATGAATAATTAGGAATGAGAAAATTCAAAAACACTTAATGATGTGTGAAATTGATATTTTCAAATAAAGCAAACATAATTTATAAAAGTAAACTGACAACTGAAGTCTATTCCAAATATGGATGATGCATGTTAAACTTTAGTGTTTTAAATGAAATGTCTATTTAAATCATGCTCTCTATTATAATGTTCCTTTGTATTTAGATGTATTTCTGGTAAACAGTTAGTAAATACCATATATTTTCAAAAATTTAATTAACAAGCACAAAGTTTTCAAGGTGATGAAAATTCTGGTAGGAATTTTTTTTTCCATAAAAATATGTGGGAATACTTAAATTATCCAAAGTAACTGGGAACTGAATTTGAATCTATTTGAAATTCATAGATTTGTGATACCAAAGATACTGGTAAAGTTAGTTATACATTGTAAAATAAAATGCTCAAATTTTATTACAATAGGTTTCTTATAGCAGTATTTGTCACTGAATGAGGAAACACATTTTCTGGATTATATTAACTTTCTGTTAACTGCACAGTTCGCATATAAAATGGTTGTGAATGTATCAAGCTATTTTCTTAGTTATTTCTTTTAAGGAAGGGACATAAACAACAAGAGTTATTCATGATGACCTCAGTCTCTATGTCTATACCTGCTCAGTAGAGGGAAGAAGGTCAAGTGTTCAAGCACAGCTTTAGCTACATAGAGACCTCTGAGGGCAGACTAGGTTACATGGGATTATATATAAGGTAAACAAGAAACAAGAAAACAAAGAAAATAATACTTAAAGCACGCGCGATACCAAAAAAGTGACAATGATCATAGACACACATGTGAAGGCCGCATACATTTAACCTATCAATATATTAATTGATCTTTTTTGCAAAGTGATTTAGATATGTTATGACTAATTAAGACATAATGCTTTTGTTCCCCAAAATGGATAGCTTTATTGATAAGAAAGCTCATTCTTAAAAGTTAGTTAAATAAACATTTTTTTAATTTGGGAAGAGTTAATTACAGAAAATATTCTAATTGCATGTATATCATAAATCATTAAAAAAAGAATACATGGTTTTTCCTCAGTTAATTAATTAACCATTGAAAGTTTAAAGTAGCCAGTAAATACTTTTTCAACTCATGAAATGATCTTTGTTTTAGAAGTACTGTTACTCACCATCTGTTGTGAAATAAGATTTGTTAATACTTTGTTAAGTTTGTAAAATTAAAACCCAAGATATAATAACCACAACATACAAAGGAAATTTGTATTGATCAATTTTAGAATATTTTTTCTTTTTCTCTTTCTTTTTTTTTAATTATAAACTGGTGCCGGGTGGTGGTGGTGTACGCCTTTAATCCCAGCACTCAGGAGGCAGAGGCAGACGGATCTCTGTGAGTTCGAGACCATGCTGGTCTACAAGAGCTAGTTCCAGGACTGGCTCCAAAACTGCAGAGAAACCCTGTCTCAAAAAACCAAAAAATAAAAAAAAAAGAAAGAAAGAAAGAAATTATAAACTGGTTGGCCTATTAGCCCAGGCTTCTTAGTAACTAATTCTTACATCTTAAATTAGCTCATTATTCTTGTCTATGTTAACCACATGGCTTGGTACCTTTTTCAGTGAGGCAATCTCATCTTGCTTTTTCTGCATCAGGGTGACAACTGCAGACTGAACTTTCCTCTTTCCAGAATTCTTCTGCTCTCAACGCCATGCCTCTACTTCTTGCCTGACTAATGGCCAATCAGCATTTATTTAAAATACAAGTGACAGGGTACAGATCATTGTCCCACAGCAAGTTAAATCCCTAAGCCCTGAGGCTGAGTTCTACTCTGGTAGGTGATAATGGTTGGAAGTAAAGGGCTTCTTTTCAGTAACCTGCCCATACTTAGCCTATCAGGCCTGGCTCCCACACCACCATCCTGGGTCTCCTTCCTAAGAATCACCTCTGGAGATGTGTCTTCACAGAATGCCCATGCTGGGATGGGGGATTTCCCCCACATTGCATTCCACGAACACCCAGGAATACCTTTGTATCTCAGAGTTAGTCACTTTCATCATCTATTTACAAAAAATTTCTAGTTCAAATCACCTAGAATAAAATGTGTTGTTCGAGACGGTATCGTACATCCAACAGGAAGTTTGTATGTATGTGTATGTGTATATATGCATACCTTTTATGTGTGTAGAAAGTGTTTATGATATATTATAGAGATTATATAGTTCATAATAGTAAAATTCTTATCTGAAGAATATACTGTAAAGAAACTTAAATTTTGAAATTATGACTATGATTTTTCAATTATGAAACTCAGTGTGGATATAAATTTGGATTTTATTTTATTTTAATATAGTCTAAGTTAAATAAATATAATCTAACTACATAATTATAACGTTTAGAGTTACACTATGTTTAAGAAAATTAATAATGAATTAAATTAACACATTTTTAAAGTAATAATTTGTATTATTTTCATTTCTTATCACTATTAGAGAAGACTTCAAAAAAAATGTAGCTTAAGACAGGTAGGGTTGGGCTGGAGAGATGGCTCAGTGGTTAAGAGCACTGCTTGCTTTCCAAAGGTCCTGAGTTCAATGCCCAGCAACCACGTGGTAGCTCACAAACATCTCTAATGAGATCTGATACCCTCTTTTGGCCACATGTAGAACACTAAGAATACTGTATTCATAATAAATAAATAAATCTTAAAGAAAAGACAGGTACGGTTTATTTAAGGCATAGTTTCTGGTTATACTTTTCTGGGAAGTAAGGGATGGAGAGCCTTGAAGCTGATATTCACATTGCATCTGTAGTCCAAAACAGAGGGCAAGAATTAATGCACTCACACATTTGTTCATCTTGCTTTATGCACTCTTATACAGTTCAGAAAACTCTACTGGAAATGGTGTCACCTGTGTTGACCAGATCCATTGGTCACATGAAGTATAAATATGATAATATCCACAAGCATGGTCAGTGGGCAAGCATGTAGAAAAATTCAAACTGAATGTCTCTTCTATGCTAGGTGAAGACCAAAATCAAAAGAAGCCAATATTTCATGTTGCATTAAAGTATAGTACTCATAATATATGTCACAATTTCCAATTTGTTATGTCTTCAAAGCACTGTAGGCGTAAGTGAAGACAGCAAGGTGGAAAAATAAATATTCTAGGGCATATGATCATGTGATATATGTTTTAATCTAATAATTGCACAATATAGTCAACCTGAAAACAAGGGACAAAGAAAAGATTGAGGGTATATTTAAATATAGCCATGTTAATTTTTACATTAGAATAACCTAAGTACAGAATGAAATGTTGGCTTAGTGTAAAGGACGATTAAGTGTGGATTGTCTCAATATCAATACCATTACCCAGTTTTGATAATTAAATTGGGGAAAAGGGATAGAGCAAATATGCAGTATACTAACTTCTATTGCTAACTTGTTAAGTTAGTTCCAACATGGTCGACTAAATTCACGTAAAACCTTTGAAAGCTTGAAAAGAATTATACACAAAAGAACAGAGTTAAACATGGGTTGATAGTGGCATTTTCTTGGGTGGGCTCTGTTTGCTAGAAGCAAGCAGAGGCATAGTTTCTTAAAGGAGGATTTTCTGATTCAGCAGTAGCAGTAAAAAAAAAACAAAAAAAACCAACAAAACAAACAAACAAAAAAAAAAACCATGCTGTTTTGAAACTGCAGCGTCTTGGGCTGTTTTGCTAGCATGAAGTCTAACTCTTTCAGGAGACTAGCATTTAAATGGGGTTTGTGAGCAGAGTGCTTCAAGTTGCTTAATGGCAACATAGACCAGCTGTGTGCTTAAAACTGGGGGGAACATAGCTCATGCTAAACAGACCTCTGCCCTGCCACATTGGACTGGGAAGAGCAAGCAGGTAGTATCAATTTTCCACTAGCAATGCAGCTCCTTAAGTTTATAAGAAAGGTTTACCATTTAAAGAAACACTCCTGGACAGAAAAAATTACAGATACAAATAGGACAGATTCAGACATTTAAAAAAACAACCTCTATTCGAGTCACAGTGTTGGATTAATATATGTAGTTCTGTAAGAGAGAAAAAATGAGTATAGGAAGTTATAAAAGGAAGTAAATAGTTTATATATAAAAAGTCTTTAAAGAGACAGTACAATCATAGCTTAAAGGTATAAAGATAATATTAAAAATAAATAAACCACATACAGATGGAAAATAAACAGAGAATCTGGATTATGTATATTTTTGTTTTTTCTTTGAATTTTTGACTGTGAAGGAGTTAAGTAGAGAGAATTATTTCATTGCATGGGCTGCTAAGCTAAACCAGCAAGAATATTATAATGGTATCTTGACTTCAGAATTTGAGTCTAAGGATATGTTGTTTTGGAAAAGACATTTATGTTTGTTTCCACAAAGGATGAGAATCTGTGGAATTATTTCAGACTAATGTGGTTTGAGAGACAAAGACCACTGAAAGGATGCTGTGAGCAATCCCCCAAAATTACTTCACCCAACAAAAAGCAGGAAGCAGTTTGGAGAGACCATGACCAAATTCCTCAAATATTGCTTATAAATGTTTCCTTACATTTAAATAGGGTATGAAATAGAGATTTGCATTGGTTATATCTTGGTTTATTGATATAAATTTAAGGTCAATTTCATTATATGTATATTTCTGCTCTTGATTAAGGTATTCTATTTTTGCAGCTCATTTAAAATGTAATGCATAATTAAGAAATATCGGTTAATAGGTAATCATCTATAATAGTCAAGCTTGTAGTCATGTTATTTAGATTTTCTAGATTACAGAGATGTATTTCAGATGAACAGGTATTCTTCAAACCTTTCAAAGACTACAGAGTATGGCATTTAAATGTTTTAATAATTTAGGGCTTTTCATGACAATGAGACACATCTGCTCCTGGCAGCACCTATCCATTTCAAAAGGATGACAGGTATTGAAGAACTCCTCATGGAGCTTGTTAGCCATTTGGGAAAAAAAAAAGTGTTCTTGCCTGGACTGCGTAATGGTATGTCCATGTGAAGTGGGTATGTAGGACTGACAAAGAAATGACTGCTGAACTTGCTTAAAGGTGAGATGACCTTTTATGGATCCTGCTTCATGAAAGAGCCTTCTAGACATTCTGCAGGAAACAGAAAAAAGTGACTGGCAAACTGCCAATATAGTTAACACCGTCTTTGAAATTTCCTGCTTTGTGGAATAATCTTTTTTTAAAAGTGAAATAGGATTTATTCTTGAAATAGTCACAGTTACAAAAATTATTATTATAATCCACTACACTTATAGATTAAAGGTTGTAGAAAAACTGCCATTAATAAAATTCAGTGATCATTTATGTCATTTTGCAAATCAAGGTGAGACAAGAGCAGAGAGGCAGGCCAGCCTCCAGTAGATGCAATTGTGCTGCAACCCAGACACAGAGCCTTGCAGCTGGATTGTTCTGGAGGACAACTTTTGGAAGCAGATCTCAGTCCTGCAGTCTCGGGACAAGCAAGAAGAGATAAACACCCCAGCTGGGGCTGAAACTCCACAGGTCCAGAGTTATCTCAACAAATGCTTTTGAGCTACTTGACTTCCATGCTGAAAATAAAACAACTTGGAAATTATTGGAATCAAATGTAGTAAAACATTAAGACCGTACAATTTATAATGAAAGATTATTATGAAAGAAATTTATAAAGCCTATATGTTCTAAACATATATAAACTATCTTACTATGTATTAAGGCATGGACACCTAATATGTTAATATTTTAATGAAAATCACATTTCTATGTAATATTATGACATTTAATATCAGTTTAATGTTAAAATGGAATTAATATAAATTGATATATTTTTGAAAATTTTATTAATAGCCTAAATATACATTAAATATTTTAATACATAAAAATCCTAAACATTAAAAGTGCTGATTTCAATATAATAATTACATCTATGAACTTCTTTAGAAAGAGTTTTGTTTTTTTTTTTTCTAAGACAAGGCTAGTTTAACACATAGCACAGTCTATCTTTGAACTTCTGACCCTGCTTTAGACCTCCAAGTCCTGGGACAATAGGCAAGTGTCACCCACTTGGCTAGGTAAGGATTTTCTACAATATAAGAATTTATAAGAAGGGACTGGAGAGATCATTTAGCAGGACCCCAACTTTGTTCTTAGCACCCACATCATATCATATGTTCTTAGCACCGACTCTGGTCATTTCAGATGACCCTGATTTTGTTCTTACCACCCATATCTCCAATTGCAGGGAGTCAAGCATCCTCTAACTTTGGTGGGTACCTGCCTGTACGTGGTGCATACACACTACTGAGGCAGTAATAATTACAATGAAATAAATTAACAAACCATTAAAAAGAAGTTATAAAGAAGGAAATACAAGTGATAAGTTTTCTAAAATTTATAAATTTCTTAATGCATATCAAAACATTTATTATAATGCAGTATTGTAAATGCTGGAAAAATTAGAATAAAATATAATGAATATACTTATGTTAACAGGGTTGGAAGGGTTTTTCAAATAAATTTTCCAGAAACTAAGAAAAAAAGACAAAATTTGATATGTTTTGTAATGCTGTAAAAGTTTTGCTCAAAAAACATACCACAGAGGCACAGAGATCACCACATGTCAATAATTTCTAGTCTTAGAAATAACTTAGATGTTAAAACCTCAAACCAAAACAACAGCTTGATAGAAAATCAGGGAAGATCTATGAATTAGTAGCCATAGAAGAAGAAGTTGAGGAGCAGCAGTAGCAAAGAAGATGGTGACTTCATTCATAATACAGAATCACAAAAGTAAAAGATGAGTTTTATTATACACCCCATAAAGATGGCTAGTTATAAAGGCATAGGAAGACCAGTGTGGAGGAGAATTTGGAAAAGTAGTAACTCTTACAGCATTCTTGACGCAGAAGAGGGAAAACCCACAACAATGTAACAATGCCTACAAAAGTGGAAAATGTGTTTATGCCATGGCTTGGGGATTGCATTGCTGGATGAAAGTTCTAGTAGAATAAATAATGTAATATGACATCATTGCTTATAGGATAAAACAAAACCCTGAATGTTCATCAAGAAAGAAACAGAACAAATTGTTCATGTTACCATATTGCAGCTAAATTGAAAAAGCTGGTGAATATGTAAGATCCTTTTCAAAATACCTCAGGTCAAGTGAAAACAAAAAATTATTATACAGTATACAATAAAATTTATGTAAACTAAAAGAAACCCATAATACCGTATTTACTTATTTATTTACTTACTTTCCCTTTTAAATTACTTTTGTTTAGCAAAGTTTATTGTGATATTTCATGCATATGTATCTTGCTCCTACCCTCTCTGATCCTATAGCATACCTATAGTACATGTATATTATATATAGCATGTATATATGGTATACATACTACATATATACATTATATAAACATATATAATGCTTATACATTATTCTTAGATACAAATTGATAACTCTTGCTTGAGTAAGACATGTTCCCATGGGCTTATGCATTTTGGATACAATGCACCTGTAGGCCGAAGATGTATGTCCCAGTAGTACAGAAGAACTGGGTGACTGTCCGGGCAGTGAGATGTCTCTGTCAATTCTAGAGTTTTGGAAGTTGCTTATAATAAACTTGTAATATTATATCCATCTGGAGTCTTTGATGTAGTTGAAGAATTGATGGTTATAATTTTCCTTAGTTATGATAAAAGATAAAGTAGATATAAATATTATAACTGTAATTTTTGCTTGATACCTGTTTTTTCATATGTAATTTTACTATGATAAAATTAAAACCTTCATTTTTCTTTAAGCAGAAAAGGGGAGGTGATATGGGATTCCCCTCTGTATGCTGTGAATACAATTGGTTACCTAAGAAACTAGCTTGACCTGATAGAGTGGAACAGAGCTAGGTGGGGAAAACTAAACTGAATGCTGGGAGAAGGAAGGTGGGTCAGGAAAAAGCCATGGAGCTGCTACCCGAGATATATGTGCTAAAACTTTGCTCATAGACCATGACCTTGTGGTGACACACAGATTAGTGTAGATTTGTTAAATTAAGGTGTAAGAGTTAGCAAATAAGAAGCTAGAATTAAAGGGCCAAGTAGGGATTTAATTATTACAGTTTCTGTGTGATTATTTCGGGATTCTGGGTTGCTGGAAAACAAACAAGCAGGCTCCATCCAACATCCTCAGGAATATGAACATGTAATTTATAAGAGTTTTAAAATAATATTTAAACAATATAGTCAACCTGAAAACAAGGGACAAAAAGAAGACTGAGGACATACTTAACTACAGCCATGTTAATTTTTACATTAGAATAAACTAAATACAAAATAAAATGATAGCTCACTGTAAAAAAATTAAGTGTGGGCTGTCTCAGTATCACCACCATCACCCAATTACTTTTTTGATAATCACATTAAGGAAAAGAGCAAATGTGCAGTATATTAACTTCAATTGCTAAATTGTTAATAGGAGATAAAGAGACATTAGAATACTTACCAAAGATACTGAATAATAGTTAGCAACAAGACAAATAGTTAAAATAATTCCAGCAATACTAGACATGACCTTTACAGAATGTCAGAAACAGTAAGAGTGGAAGCCCACACTGAAAATGTTAAATTTTAATTCTAATGTTTAGAAAAAATATAACCAATTAGTCATATATGTATTTACTGGTGCTATGAATTGAATCCCTGGCCTTCTGTTTAGTAAGTGTGTACTGCATTCCCTAGCAATATTCCCAGGTAAGTTTAGAACCACATAAAGAAGTATGTGAGGTATTCAGAAAACCTGAGTAACACTTGCAGAACAAGACCATGTGTAAAACAGGATAATCAAACTGTTAAAACACTGATAAACAAAGTTGACTCAAACCAGAATAATATACAATGTCTGAAGCTATAAAGCTTGTTAGAAGAATATAGGAGCATATTTAATATATTAGGATGATTCCATTGTTTTTTTATCATAAAATAAAGTCAGAATAACAAAAGAAAACATCAAAATTATTGTTTAACGTTTATTATAAAGTGTTAAAAGGGTAATCAACATTGTGGAAATGTATTATTAACACATATATGTGACAATTTCTCTTTTAAGTAAATAAATAATGAAAAATCTATAAGCTAAAGACAGATATATGTTTACAAAACAGACATGACATTTTTATTCATTTTTCAATAAAGTATACAAATACATAAAAATCTCATTAAATAGTAATGTGGCAGTATTGAAGGATGCAGAGAAAAAGCACAATCCATAAAATGTGAGCATGTGAAATAGTGCCATCACTCTATGTATATATCACACCATTGATTTTTGTTGATTTTTTTTCTCTGTCAGGACAATTGCCATATGACAAAACAAGTAATGGAAGTCATATAGTTATGTATCCATGATGAATCTTCATGACAGAAATATTTTAAAAATATGTTCCTAAGGGAAAAAAAACCAACTAATTAATACTCTGTACAAAAGCAAAACCATGTTATGGAAAGATTTACAGAGAAGCCATCTGCACAAAAATAAAATCAAAGCTGCAGAGTGTCTTGCGTTCATGATTTATCATTTTAATTCTCTGCGAGAACATCTACTCAAAGCAAGAGACTCCTGATTATCAGTCACTACAGACATTAACACACGATGCCATATGCTGTCATTTTTCTAGAGTGGATCAATATATAATGTATGTGCAGCTCATAATTGGCAAATGTTTATTTTCTTAATATCTGCATCCAAGGAGAATTCAAGGCATTTGATCTTTACAGGCAAATCTGTTACTGCATACTCACAGACTTTCTGCACAATGTTTAATCTTCTGCTCTTCTGAAGTCTGCAGACTTCTTAATTGTGTCTGTTTTCTAAATGTCTTTGTTTTCTCCTGCGTTGACAATATTGTGGTACATTTAGGTTATTGAGCAGGAAGTAGGAACGTGAGTTTAAATAATCAGGGAGTCTCTTTCAATGTAAAAGTATTACTCTCAAGAAATTGATTTCTCTAAGATGCTGTCATTGTGTGCTTGTTTGGGCTTTAGATGTTAAAAACTTGTCATACAGAATTACATATCTGAATTAGATTTCAAGTAACTAAAAATTCTAATTCATAATGCAGACCAGAAGAGAGATTTGTTTTGTTTACAGTTGGCAGAGACTGCATAAGATTTTGCTCATGGATGCAGGGAGCAAAGTTAATATGGATATATGTTGCTGATATGCTAGCTCTTACATATTATATCTTTAGATCCTCTTTGGTGTCTCCAATTGCAAGGTCACTGCAACATGCTAATGCCATTTCATAACCAAAACCATATATCTCCAAGCAGAGATAGAATGTATGTCTGTTTATAACTTCCAAATTACAATGTCGCATCAGATCCTACTTATGATCCAGCTGAAATGGACTACTTTATTCATAAGTTTTGCCTATCATTCTAAGATATCCTAAGATAATATCAGAATGGAGCATCTAAGATTGCTTCAGGCAAGTTGTAGAAATAGGAAACAAGGGTAACCCAGGTCACTTATTTCTTTTGTGACAATCTCTGTCACTCAATCCTAACTCATAGTAATGACCCACTGACTGAAAAGAAAGGTTTTGGCCTATCACACATACATGTCACAAGAATTAAGGATAGTGGCACAAATGAACTTTAGTTGTATAGGTCAGAAAAAGAATTGTAATGCAAACAATAAAAGATCCAACTGGGACAAAATCTTGAGTGATTTACTTTATTCATATTTATACATTTGTGAAAGAAGGAATTTAATGGGATTTTTTGTTTTTTTGTTTTTTTCAATGATGTCTGAAAAGATAAAGAAATAGCATGGCATGTTCCAGATTGCCTGATACTTGTATGGCTAATTTGTTGAAAATTAATAGTCAAAGAAAGAATCAATGAGAACTGAAATACAATTATAATCTCTATATCTATGAAAAGCTTACCAAAAGCAACCTACAGATTCAATTTAATGCCCATCAAAATCCCAGCAAAATTCTTCACAGACCTTGAAAGAATAAGTCTCAACTTCATTTGATAAAATAATAACCAAGGATAACCAAAATAAACCTGTACAATAAAGGAACTTCTGGAGGAATCACAATTTCTGGACTTCAAACTTTATTACAGAGCTACCATAATGAAAACAACCTGGTATTGGCATAAAAATAGACAGGAAAACTGAAGGACTCGAATTAATGACCTGAATATCAGTCCACACAAATATGAACACATAATTTTTGACAAAGAAGCAAAAATTATAAAATAGAAAAAAGAAAACATATTCAACAAATGGTGCTGGAATAACTGGATATCATCATGTAGAAGAATGAAATAGATCCATATCTATCACAATGCACAAACCTTGAGTCCAAATGGATCAAAGACCACAAATTAATACCAACCACACTGAAACTCATAAACAATAAAATGGGAAGTATACTTGAATACATTGGAACAGGGAATTGCTTCATAAATATAACTCTAGTAACACAGACACCAAGAAAACAATTAACAAACAGGAACTCCTGGAACTGTGAAGCTTCTCTAAACCAAGGACATGGTCAACAAAACAAAATGGCAGCCGATATATGAGAAAATGTCTTCACCAACCCCACATTGGACAGAAGGCTGATCTCCAAAATAAGCAAAGAACTAAAGAAATTTGTCGTCAAAATAGCAAATAATCTAATAAAAATGGGGTACAGATGTAAACAGATAAGTCGCAACAGATGAATCTAAAACATCTGAAAGATACTTAAGGAAATGTTCAACATCCTTAGCTATCAGAGAAATGCAAATCAAAACAACTCTGGGATTCCACCTTACACCTGTAAGAATGGCCAAAATCAAAAACACTGATGTCAACACTGGAGAGGCTGTGGGGAAAAGGGAATACTTCTTCATTGCTGGTGGTAGTACAAGGTGGTACAATCCCTTTGGATGTCAGCGTGGTGATTTCTCAGAAAATTAGGAAACAACCTTCCTCAAGACGCAGTAATACCACTTTTAGGTATATATGCACAGGATGATCAATCGAGCCACAAGGACATGTGCTCCACTATGTTCATAGCAGCTTTGTTTGTCATAGCCCAAACCTGAAAACCACCTAAATGCCCCTCGACTGAGGAATGGGTAAGGAAAATGTGGTACATTTACACAATGGAGTACTTCACAGCAGACAAATATAACAACATCTTAAAATTTTCAGGAAAATGCATGGAGCTAGAGAACATTATTTTGAGTGATGTAATCCAGACACAGAAAGACAATTTTCACATGTACTCACTCATAGGTGCTTTTTAAACATAAAGCCAAGAAAACCAGCCTATAAACCACAATCCCTGAGAACGTAGACAACAATGAGAACACTAATAGAGATACATGGATCTAATCTACATGGTAAGTAGAAAAAGGTAAAGTCTCCTGACTATAATGGGAGCATGTGGATAATTGGTGAGAGTAGAAGGAAGCGAGGGGTGTGGAGAAAAATAATTTGCCTGCAAAATTCAAGATGTCATTGTTTTTTTACCGCTGAGTAGTATTCCAATGTGTATATATTCCACAATTTCTTGATCCATTCTTCCATTGAGGGGCACCTAGGTTGTTTCCAGGTTCTGGCTATTACAAATAATGCTGCTATGAACATAGTAGCACAAATGCTTTTGTAGTATAGTTGTGCATCTCTTGGGTATATTCCCAAGAGTGGTATTGCTGGATCCTGAGGTAGGTTGATTCTCAATTTCCTGAGGAACCGCCACACTGATTTCCAAAGTGGTTGCACAAGTTTGCATTCCCACCAGCATTGGAGGAGTGTTCCCCTTATACTCCTTAATATATTTCACATAATAGAAACAGATGTGCCACTGCCAAACTCATTTTATGAAGCTACAGGTACCCTGATACATAAACCACACAAAGATGCAACCAAGAAAGAGAATTACAGACCACTTTCACTTATGAACATTGATGCAAAAATCCTCAATAAAATACTTGCAAACTGAATCCAAGAACACATCAAAAATTCATCCATTTTGATAAAGTAGACTTCATCCTAGAAATGCAGGGCTGGTTCAACATATGAAAATCTATCAATGTAATTCATCATATAAATAAACTGAAGGAAAAAAAAAACATGTGATCATTCCATTACATGCTGAAAAGGCATTTGACAAAATTCAATACTCCTTTATGATAAAGGTCTTAGAGAGACTAGAGATACAAGGATCATATCTTAATATAATAAAAGCAATATACAGCAAGCCGAGAGCTAACATCAAATTAAATGGAGAGAAACTCAAAGCGATTCCACTAAAATCAGGACCAAGACAAGGCTGTCCACTCTCTACATATCTCTTTAATATACTGCTTGAAGTTCTAGCAATAGCTATAAGACAACATAAGGAGATTAAGGAGATTCAAATTTGAAAGGAAGAAGTCAAACTTTCGTTATTTGCAGACAATATGATAGTGTACATATGCGACCCCAAAAACTCTACCAAGGAACTTCTACAGCTGATAAATACCTTCAATGAAGTGGCAGGATACAAGATCAACTCAAAAAAATCAGTAGCCCTCCTATACACAAATGATAAAGAAACAAAGAGGGAAATCAGAGAAACATCACCTTTCACGATAGCCACAAATAGCATAATGTATCTTGGGGTAACACTAACCATGGAAATCAAAGAGCTCTTTGACAAGAACTTTATGTCTTTGAAGAAAGAATACAAAGCAGATACCAGAAAATGGAAGGATCTCCCATGCTCCTGGATTGGTAGGATCAATATAGTAAAACTGGCAATTCTACCTAAGGCAATCTATAGATTCAATGCAATCCCCATCAAAATCCCAACAAAATTCTTCAAGGACCTTGAGAGAATAATAACTAACTTTATATAGAAATCTTTTTTAAATGTTAAAATATTTTACTTTTTTGATAATAAGAGTATAATAGTGTGAATCTACAATGTTCAGTTATGTAACATTCTCACACAGGTCAGTTGATTCAATATTTTTCAGCACTAAAGCTCTCTAAGGTTAATAAATATATTTATTATAAATCTAACTTTTGTCTTTTGGTTTTATGACAAATATCATGTATGTTTCTAAGTCCATCACCTAAAATGCATGTAGACATTAAAACTCAATGTAGCTATTGTAATTTCAGGAAGGAAATCCTTAGGGTTTGAAATATTTGTTAAGATCTTTTTTGGCTCTTCCCGAGGACCCAAACTTCATTCCCGGAACTCAAATGTCTCACAAAACTAGTTCTTGTTTCAATTGATCTGATGCTATCTTCTGTCCTCCATGAGGATCAATTACATATGCTGTGCACAGATACATATTCAGGCAAAACTTTCACAGATAAAATAAAATTTTAAATATATTTTACTTTTTTACCAGTTTCTCCTGCCTCTTCTCATCCCAATGTCTTTCCCCACCTCCCCGCTCCACCAAATGCACTTCCACTCAGAAAAGAACAGGCTTCCAAGAGACAAAAACCACACAGGACAAAACAAGATACAATAAGACAAGTAAGACCAGGCAGAAACCCTCTTTTTGAGACTGGACAAAGAAATCTAAAAGAGCAGGCAAAAGATTCAGACACACCTATTCCCAATATTACGTGTCCCTGAAAAACACCAACAGAACAACCACAATATAATCTTAGGATTAGGTGCAGACCTATTGAGGCCCAACGCTTGCCTCTTCAGTATCTGTAAACCCATGTGCACCTGCTTAATTGACTTAGTGCAGCATGCTCTTCTGGTGTTTTCCATCCCCTCTGACCACTACATTGTTTCTTACAACTTGACTTCCACATTACTGAGATGAGGGACCTGGTGAAGATCTCCAATTTAGCCTCTCTTTCTAAATAATATCATATGGCAATGTATCCACTCCCAAGAAGCCTCTCTAACAACGACTGGACAATACACCTAAGTATGAGTACTGCAGAGTATCATTAGCAACCATTACATTTATTTTATTTGTTTCTTTGTTTTTACAAGACAGGGATTCACTGTGTAGTCCTCTCTGACTTGAAACTTGCTCTGAAGTCTAGGCTGTCCTATAAATCACAGATTCATTTGTCTCATCTTCCTGTGTGCTTGGATTAAAGGTATGTGCCACCACTGCCTGGCAATTACATTGATTTTTTTTTCTTTTTGCCGGTTATGTCTGATTTTACCCTGGATCTCTGTGATATCCAATCTCTAGTTCCAGCCCTTCAGTCAGTGTAGGCCATGGTCTCTCTCCTGTAAAATAGGCCTCAAGTGGTTGGCCACTCCTCAAGTTCTGTGGCACCATTGACCCAGAACATTCTGGACGGATTTTAGGTGAAGGGTTTTGTGGTTTGGTGGGTGTCCATATTCCTCTTTTGGTAGCCTGCGGAATAATGTCCTCTGCTAAAGGGACTAAACAGAGATATAGGGATCCATACACCAGCTCACTATCTCTAAATTCAATGAGTTGTGTGTATGTTTTCTTTGGAAATGGGCTCTTTTGTAAGTTTTGGACAAAGATCCTTTATCCTAGCATCAGCCTGAATTGTTTAGAAATTTCCATGGGATGGTTTCAGCCAACCACTGAAGAAAAACAACCCAGGACCACCATTAGAAGTCTTGTTTGGCTATGAAAGATGGCCAGTTAAGAGTTCATATCTCCATTACTGTGAATCCTCATTAGGGTCACTATAGTAGATTCCAGGGAGTTTTCCTGCACTAAGGTATCACAATACTCACCTAATGATCCCAAATTCTAGCTATTTCTCCCCTCACTCTTTCCCTTCAACTGATCATTTCTGTTCTCATCCCTACTACACTCCAGCCCATCTGCAAAATCTATTCTACTGTCCTTCCCTGTGAGATCTTGACCCCTACCCAACCCTCCTTTTTACCTAACATATCTGGATCTGTGGGATTTAGCTTGATTATCAGTTAATTAACAGCTAATTATTTAAGTTTTCTCAATTAAAATATTCTAAAATTGACTCATTATGCTAGATGTCTTTGCTATTGAAACAAAATTAAAATCAACAAATTTATGAAATAATTTAGACTTAGTCCTGAAAGCATTTAAATTTTTACATAAAAGTATTTTTATTGCCAAGAAGAGGACAAGCTCCAATTGGAGTGTCTTTGGCGCTCAACAGTCTCTCGGGAATAGGTCGGTGTAGCCAGGAGCGTTTGTGTCTCTTTACCACAGAATTCTAGGTTAGATTAAATGTCATTTTCTACAGCTCTTTGAAGAGGTTGAAGACTATTCATATAGAATATAATCTCTATGTATCTA
>JAQHUG010000028.1:1154293-1178123 GCA_028555095.1 Dicrostonyx torquatus | reverse complement strand
AACTTGGGGGTGCATTCTTAGATGTTTACATCTCAGGCAAAGTTTGCCTTGAAAAACTTAGAAACCATTGCAAATACACCCAGAACTATCTTCAAGTGTCTTTGAACAGAAGTCTATGTAAAAGTAGGTGTATTTCATTGATCCATTTAATTGTAAAGTCTTCCTTGAGATCACATTGTTGCTGTAAAGCCATCCTGATATTTTAGGCGCACCTCAATATCAAATTATATCACACTCAGGAATAGATGTCTCAAATATAAATAAGTTAATAATTTTGAGATGGACTTAAAATACTATTGTGATCATATCATCTAAATGTTTTCACTAGGGTCCTTATAACAGGGAGGAATGTTAGACAGAGAAAGAACATTTCTGAACAGATAACTTAGTGGGAAACCAGATACTGTCATAGCTAGATATAATACTAAGCAGTAGATTTTATGATAGGTAAATAAGTCCAAGCAGGAAATAGTGAAAGATGAACATCCAGATTCTCCCATTGTCTCCAGGAAGACTAGGCAGTCCTTGGAGGGAGAGAGAGTAACACAATATAAGACCGATCAAATGTTCAGCTCTGTGGAATGTTATGAAAATGGATTGGTTTGACCACTACATTTCTGATTCAACACACACAAAAATAACCTAACTATGAATTTAAATATAAATACTAAAATAGAAAAGATAATAATTAACATTTAAAGCCTTTATTTTATAAAAATTTTACATGGCATACTACATGCTATTTGCATAGTTAATTAATTTCTTAAGTGCAAAAGAAAAACACAGAATCTGTACATGACATTACACAGTTTTACCACTGAATTCTTTTCACTTTCCCTTACCATTCCATTTTTAAAGAGAGTGTTCTGTTATTCTGTGTTCTCACAGTGGTCTGACTTTAATTATTTTATGTTTGTAGATGTGATAGTTACTTTTAGTGGCTATATAAAATATACTTCATCCAAAACCAGCCCTAGCCATTAAAATAAGCAATGTGTACTAAAAGACATTTTAATTTTCCACTATCTGCTCCTTGAAGTGTCTTTCCCCATATTCTCTATTGTTCTTTCTTTTCATATCTGCAGAATGTATACTGCATACTCAAGGGATGTCAATCTTTATCTGCCTAAAAAAGATGCTACTAATAGTGGGAAGTCTCAATGGACCTTGAAGACCAAGTGAACATGCAGTCAAGCAAGGGTCCTCTGAATTGAATCTCCCATTATTCCATGTCCAAGAGAACTCACACAAGCTACAAAATAAAACTTCATAGGACATCCTTGCTGTGGCTTTTAGTCAAACCTTTTCTTATCCCTAGCACACACATGCTCTTGTTCTTGGCATCATTTCAAAGTAAGTACACCCACTAAGTCTTAATCCCAGGCTTTGCTTTCAGAAGTAGTGAGTGAGAATAATATTAGCAGTTTTGAACACAGCAGTTAGTCAAATGTGGCTTAGAAGATTTACATCTGAAAAACAAGTGATTAATGAGGAAGATTTAAAATACATTCGAAGAATGGCATTGATTATGTTTAGGAGTTCTAATTATCCTGCATGGTGGTGCTTATTTCCTCCTGCATTTATATGTATTTAAAGTTAACTGAAAGATTCATTAGTCTGCAGCGAAATTTTTTGGACTCTTCACACAATAGAAGAAATTGGAGAAATGACTCATGAAATGATTGGTCAGACTTAAGGGATAATTTTCTATATAAACATGACAATAACATTATTTGTTGTTCTTTACAAAAGACAAATGCATGTTTCAGTGAAGCACTACATTTGCTGGAAGATCAGCTTTAGTTAAACTTCCCTTTGACCTAGAAGAAAAATAAGTGACATGCAATATTTAAAAAAAAATAAATTCAAAACACAGATTTAATGTATACATCTCATAATTCAAATTACCAATACTAAACGGGCACTCTTATAGTAAGACTAAATGAAAGACAAACACCTTTGCCACCTCTCCTTCTGAGACATAAAACCAGTCTTCTATTTTCTATGTTTATGAGTTCATCATTTTTAGAGTTTTCATGAAAGTGAGGTAACACCATAACTGTTGTCTTCTGTGTGTTTGGATCATTTTACTTATAAGTTCCTCCAGGTTTATCCATGTTGAAAATAAAGCCCTATCTGCTAATTGAAGGTATTACCGGTAACTTGTCTTTAGCTTTGTTCTCTCCAATCCTGAAAAGAATAGTTCCTTAGATCTTGTTAATTGGTATAACAAAATTTCAACAACAGATGGCAAGTAAACACCAGAATTAACTAAGCCCAGAAGCTAAAAAGCCCAAGATTGAGCACTCCGTAGGTCTTGTGTCTGCTGACTGCTCAATGCCTAATTTATGAATTTTTCCCAAATGTTTATCTTATGGCAAGAAGTTCAAGGGACTCACTGGGATAGCTCCTGTAAAAAACAGAAATTGTGTTTATTTGTATTCAGTAAATTTTCCAATGCTATCACCTTGATGTTTAGAGTTTAAATTATGAATTGAGGTGTCACACAGGCATTCAGAATACAATAATTACTTGTGTTATTTTTCGTGTTCCCAGTGGAAAAGAAACCACTTAGTTATACATTTTATGCTCTGTTGTCATTGATTCCTTGTTTTTTCTACTCTGTTGATATTCAAAATACTGCCTGGATGATTTTCAGTATCCTCTCTTGTCTTAACAGCTATTCTTGATGTTTACATGGTTAAAATTCTGTTGTATAAACATGCAATTATTCACAAATATAACTTTAAAAGTTATATATTTTAGTTTAAATTTTAATATTTGTTTTGTTCCTTTGTGCATGCTCTTAGTACACCTTAGTACTTTTCAATATGGGATATTTTACTATGTTTTATTGCTGAATACATAGAGTTTATTATGAGTCAAACATTTGTGTAAATATAGAAAATAGAGTAGGAATTATCCTGATTCAAGCTATTTTCTAGAATAATTCTGAAAACCATTTCACAGACACCCTGATATGTAAGATCAACTTACCTTATTCATCAACATATTTTTGCATCAAAGTAAGACATAGTGTATTTTAGGTCCACAATACAGTTATTTATGCACTGAAAATGGCTATGTTGAGAACAGAAACCAAAGTCAGCCCTTTTTTATGCCTTTGGATTTCTGTGGTTTCTTTGTTTTGCTTTTTATGATACATAGAATTGAACTCTGGACAACAAGTGTACTAGGAAAATTCTGTATGTCTAATATATTCTCTTTTTTAAAGATGTGGATAACCAAGCTGGACTTAATATCACTCTGCCCCAGAAGTCAAAAACTCATTTACTTAAAATCCTGCTGTCTCATGGCGTCAAGGATTGCAGCATATTCAAATAAACTCTACTCATTTTCTTCAACGTTAAGAGTATTTTTCTGAAATTCAGTAATATCCACTGCTTTGTGTCTTGTGTATGACCAGGAAAGACAATTACTTTTACACCCTTTCTTTTCTTTTGTTAGTTATTTCTTGGGATTTGATGAGGTTGGTTATCACTGCTTGGGAGTTGGTCTCCAGGAGCACATGACTCGAAGGCTTGGAAGGAATCCACAGCTTCAAAGTGCATTAGACTTTTCTGTCTGAGGGGGTTAGGGAGAAGATACTCACACTCTCTCTGATAGTTTCCTTCATGCTTCAAGGTTCTTCTGCATTCTTTCCATACTCTTTTACTATATACTTTTTTTACTACAGATTAGAAAGTTTTTCAGGCAATATAGGAAATGCAATGTAATTACATTCTGTTTTACAAGTGAATGATCACAATGACTATATAAGAAACAGTAAAGCACAGCCTATTTTCTGTATCCCTTACATTATTAAACATTTTACATATTACAGTTGAAATGCAAATTATTCCAAGAACCTATGTACATTCAGATGCAAAGAACTTGTTATAGATTAACCATACGGGAAAGCAACATATTCTCAAATTTTTTACTGGCAGACTGCATTTTGTAGTTACATAGAAAGGGCCAATTACGTTATTACTTATCTTGAGAGGTAATCTTATAAGGAATCTTAAAGGAATAAAAAACCTGAACTTTTAAATAGGAAAATAATTACCTCTATTCTAAATCTTTAGTCATTAATAATTTTGTATCTTTTTTCCAGACAGGCTTCCTCTGTAGCTTTGGAGCCTGTCCTGGAACTACCTCTTGGAGATCAGGCTGACCTTGAAATGACAGTGATCATCTGCCTCTGCCTCCTGAGTGCTGGTATTATCCAGCTAATAGATTTTTGTATTAGAAGATTGAAGGCAAAAATGTGTACAAGCAATTAATCATCACCTTTGGTCATCAACCAATCCTAGCAAGAATAGTGCATCACCAGGTAATAATTGGGCTGTTTTGTTCTTGTTCCCTGGCCTGAAAGATTTCCTCACTCAACTGTGAGCCTTTCTAAAACGTTAGATTCTCTTCTTGTGTTTTTGAACAAAGCTATTTGACAAAAATCATCTTATTCTAAATCCAAGACATTTTTGAAGCATTGTTTCGGCTGTGATGCACTCTGAAATCTGTGAACACATCTCTCAACATTACCGTTAAAAGAATTGAATTTAGCTGGGCTGCCTTAACTCATTGTTTCTCTTTTCTTTTTTTCTCATAGTTAAGTAGTAAACAGGTTTATTTATTTTTTAAGTTCAGTTCCATCCTATAACCAAGGTTGTCCTGAATCTCACTATCTTTCTTGTAGACCAAAGTTTCTCTCCTACCCAGCCCTGCAGCTGTTCAGCCCCAAAGAAACACACAGAGGCTTATCTTAATTTTAAACAGTTTGGCCTATTATGTCATACTTATTATTACTGAGCTCTTTTAATTTAAATTAACCCTTAATTTTTGTCTATGTTTAGTCACCTGGCCTAGTAACTTTTCTTAGCATGGCATTCTCATCTTGTTTCCTCTTTGTCTGACTGATGACTGACTCTGTCTTCCCTTCCTAGAATTCTTCTAGTCTGGTTGCACCTCCTATACTTTCTTCCTGGCTACTTGTCAGTTAGCATTTTGTTAAACCAATATGAATGACAAATTTTTACAGTGTACAAGAGCATTATCCCACAGCAGTCTCCCATGTCGGCCATTAACTCAAAGCAATCTTCTTGCCTCAATTTGTATTACATACGTAAGCAACCACATCCCACTCAGTGAAGAGATTTAAAGTATCAATACCAGAAGCAGGAATATAAAAAATTTTCAGAAGTATCAGTGTCAAAACAAATATTACCAGTAAAATCTTTTTGTGTGGTGGATACAAACTTAAACCAAATTTCCCAGTATTTTGCCTCTTATGACCTTTCTGTCTGCTCAGTAATGATCTTCCCTGAGCTTTATGAATATGGCTTGTGTTATAGATAAACAAAACAGTGCTCTGTACACAGAGCTGGTTGTTTTATATATTGGGGACATCTGTGATTTTTTTATTCATATTGTCTGCTACAAAAAGAAATCTTTTTGTCTAGAAGTGGCACCTACTATTATTTGTGGGTTTAATAGTAATTATTTAGTCAGTGCTTGTGATGCCTTTAGTTCTTTTATTGTACAGGACTGTTTTGGCTATCCTGAGCTTTTTGCTTTTTCATATGAAGTTGAGTACCATTCTTTTGAGGTCTGTGAAGAATTTTGCTAGGATTTCGATAGGCACTGCATTGAATCTATAGATTGCTTGTAAGATTGCCATTTTTACTATGTTAATTCTGCCTATCCAAGAGCATGGGAGACATTTCCACTTTCTGGTGTCTTCTTCAATTTCTTTCTTCAAAGATTTAAAGTTTTTGTCATACATGTCTTCCATTTGTATGGCTAGAGTTACTCCAAGATACTTTATGCTATTTGTGGCTTCAGTAAAGAGTGTTGTTTCTCTGATTTCTTTCCCAGCCCTTTTATCATTTGTGTACAGGAAGGCTATTGATTTTTTAAGTTAATCTTGTATCCTGCTACATTACTGAAAGTGTTTATGTGTTGTAAAAATTCCTTGATTGAATTTTTGGTATCACTTTTGTAAACTATTATATCATCAGCAAACAGTGAGAGTTTGATTTCTTCTTTTCCTATTTGTATTCCCTTGATCTCCTTTTGGTGTCTTATTTCTCTAGCTAGGACCTCAAGAGCTATATTAAATAGATATGGAGAGAGTGGAAAACCCTGTCTTGTTCCTGATTTTAGTGAATCACTGGGAGTTTCTCTCCATTTAGTTTGATGTTGACCCTTGGCTTGCTGTATATTGTCTTTATTATGTTTAGGTATGCTCCTTGTTTCCCTGCTCTCTCCAAAACCTTTGTCATGAAAGGATGTTGAATTTTGTTGAAAGCTTATTTATCATCTAATGAGTTGATCATGTGTTTTTTTTTCCTTTTCAATTTGTTTATATGGTGGATTACATTGACAGATTTTCATATGTTGAACCATCCCTGCATCTCTGAGATGAAGCCAACTTGATCATGATGGATGATCGTTCTGATGTGTTCTTGGATTTGATTTGCCAATATTTTATTTAGTATTTTTGCATCAATGTTTATAGATGAGATTGGTCTGTAAGTCTCTTTCTTAGTAATGTCTTTCTGTGGTTGGTCTCAGTGTAATTGCAGTCCCATAAAAAGAGTTTGGCAATGTTACTTCTGTTTATATTGTGTGGAATAATTTGAGGTGTATTCGTATTATTTCTTTTTTGAATGTCTTGTAGAATTCTGAGGTGAAACCATCTGGCCCTGGGCGTTTTTGGTTGGGAGACTTTGGATGACTGTTTCTATTTCTTTAGCAGTTATAGGTCTGTTTAATTTGCTTATCTGGTCTTGATTTAGTTTTGGTAAGTGATATTTATACAGAAAGTTGTCCATTTCCTTTATATTTCCCAATTTTGTGGAGTACAGGTTTTTGAAGTATGACCTGATAATTCTCTGTATTTCCTCTATGACTGTTTTTTGTCCCCTCCTTTTCATTTCTGATTTTGTTAATTTGGGTATTCTTTTTTTTTTAAAGATTTTATTTATTATGTATACAAAATTCTGCCTCTATGTATGCCCACATGCCAGAAGAGGGCACCAAATTTCATTACAGATGGTTCTGAGCCACCATGTGGTTGCTGGGAATCGAACTCACAACCTTTGGAAGAGCAGGCAATGCTCTTAACCATTAAGCCATCTCTCCAGCCCAATTTGGATATTCCTTATCTGTATGTTGGTTAGTTTGTATAAAGATTAATCTATTTTGTTGATATTCTCGAAGAACCAAGTCTTTGTCTATTGATTCTTTGTATTGTTTTCTTTGTTTCTACTTTTTTTTATTTATTTCAGTTCTCATTTTGATGATTTCCTGCTGCCTAGTTCAGTTACAAAAGTGGCAATGGTAGACTCTCCTCTAAGTTCATGACTTTACCAATCATGGCATGGTGGATAGGTTTATATTCCAAAACATTAATGCTCTCCACTAAATAGACCAGATCTGATTACCAGCTAGCCAATAGTTGGTTACGACCCAGAGATGTGTCAAGATTGTATTTCTGGTGATATCTTTCCATACTGGTGAACATTTTGTTCTGTGGATGCCAAGGCCAAGATTATCAGTTGTTATTCTCCACGGCCAGTTTGTGTACTACTTCAAAGCATGAGATAGCTAATCCTCACAAGGAAGACTTCAGTTAAGTTCCTGCTCAAAGTTATATTTAGGTAGTGTTTGTGTCTGCTGCAATAAGGCCTCGATTTCAAACTCTGGGAGGCAAACAAGGATAATGGCAATAAGCTAAATAGTTTGGATTTCTCTTAGTCTTCCTGATCTAACAGTAGAAAATTTGTCATGCTTGATACTGGCAGTTGTGTTGTGTTGACTCTAGCTTTAGGGACAAGCATGAGCCACTCAAATGAAACAGTGTAGTAACCTCAATATATAGAGTACTTTGAGATAGCATAATATATATATAGTGATTTGAGATAATCATAAATGGATATTACTTTCTATAATTTTCACACATACTTATTGTTGGTTTCCCTGCTTTCTTTCTCTCTCGGATTTGCTTACCTTCCCCTCCCAACTTATAGAACTATCCCCATATTTCCCATTTTGCCATTGACAGCACTGACCATATGCGCTTCCATCTCTAGTCCATCTTCTAGTAACTGATGGAAAATGATGCAGAAACCCACATTCAATCATTAGGGAAAACTCAGGGAATCTTGAAGCTGAATGCAAGGAATGATTTTAAGAATCAGAGGGGTCAGGACTGGAGAGATGGCTCAAAGGTTAATATGGAGAGATGGCTGCTCTTCTAGAGGTCCTGAGTTCAATTCCCAGCAACCACATGATGGCTCACAACCATCTATGAGATCTGGTGCCCTCTTCTTGTGGGCAGGCATACATGCAGACAGAACATTGTATACATAATAAATTAATAAAAAAGAAACTATTTTTAAAGAAGAATCAGAGCGGTCAAGAACACTAAAAGAAAATTCAGAGTCACCTAACCTAGTCGCATAGGGGCTCAGAACCAGAACTGAGAATCTGGGAACCTGCTGGTGATTGCACTAGGCATTGTACATATATGTGACAGTTGTATAGCTTAGTATGGTTTGGGGTCTATTAATATTGGGAACAGGGGATGTCTCTGACTTTTCCAATCTTTTGGAATTCTACTCCTCATACTGTGATATTGGGTCACCTTGCCAAGTCATTTTTCCCCTTGGTTTCTATTTTTTTTTTATTGAACTGTACATTTTTCTCCAATCCCCTCTATCCCTCCCCTTTTACTTTCTACCCTCTTCTGTGACCTACTACTCTTCAAATTTATTCAAGAGAGCTACCCTTTTGTGTAGACCCACATATATCTCTCATATGTTCTCTTTGTTGTCTAGTTTCTCTGGGGTTGTGTACTGTAGACTGGTTTTTATTTGCTTATGTCTAAAAGCTTCTTATGAGAGAATACATATTATATTTGTCTTTCTGGGTCTGGGTTACCTTTCTCAATATGTTTTGTTATGTCTCTATCTATCCATTTGTCTAAAAATTTTAAGATGTCATTATTTTTTACTACTGTGTAGTACATCATCGCATAAATGTACCATTATTTCTTTATCCATTCTTCAGTTGAGGAGCATCTAGGCTGCATTTTCATAGCAGCAATATTTGCAATTACCTTGCCCAGTCTTAATACAAGGGAGAGATGCTGCTTTGTATTATGGCAATCTGATGATGTTTTGTTAATACCCAAGTGGGGCCTGTACTTTTCTGAATGGAAAGGAGGAGGAGTGAATTGGGGTAGAGGATGCAGAGGGGCAGTGGTGAGAGGGGATGGGAGTAGAAGATAGAGGGAAACTGCAGTTGAATTGCAAAATAAATAAATAAATTTAAGTAGACAATATCCTACCTACTTTTTTGATAGAACATTTTTCTAAGTGTAACACAGACTGCTTTATGTTCTTTAAACATGAAGATTTAGTGAGTTGATGGCAGATGAAAGTTTTTTTTTATTTTATTTTATTTTTTATATTGTTAAAAGAAAAATTTACATTTACTTCCCTTGTTCCTGGCCCTCCTGATCCCCCACTACCCCACCGCCCTCTCCCTGGTTCCTTGAGATGGTGAAGGATGAAATTTTTAAGAGAGTTTGTTAGTGATAAGTTTCTAAGGGTTTAAAAGAAAAATGATTGATAATAGTACTGAGAATTAAAATATTACACTGCAGACCTGAACTCAGCAGGAGTTATCCCATGTTCCTAGTGTATGTATTCATTACCAAGCCCGGAAAGTCCTTCACTTTTAGAGAAATTTGAAGCCATAAGGTTAGATTAAATTATTAAGACATTAATTCTATAAAAACATCATTCAAAAGCAGGTTGCAAGTCGTCTACTTCATTATTGATTTCTGTCTTTAATATCTCAGCTATATTTACTTCTAAATTGAAATATAAAATATTTAGGTTAATTAGAATCCCAAGAACTGTTTATTTTTCTGGCATTTTCTTTGAGTTATGTCTTTTAGAGCTTACAAAGTAAGGTATCAAACATTTACTAGCAAAGGATATTCTTAAATCATTGGATAAAAATTGGAAATAACTCTTGCACAATTGCAACCTTCAACTTCTGTTTTCTATGTGGTGCAATAGTATTGCATTCAGTGGGAAGAGACTATTTTGTTCTATATTAACTTTTATTAAGGATTTCAAAATTAATTACGGTGTAGAATCATATACATCATAATAATGTTATTGAAGCCTCGACGTTTACTCCATGTATGAATAATTAATATCTGTGTCTAGGTCACCCCTTTTCATTTCATTTACTCTAGCCTTAACGTCTCTGTGTTGGCTTGCTTCATTCCAAAACAAAACAAACAAAAGCTACCATAGCTCGAGATAACACTCAAATCTATGAAATTGACTTCTAAAAATGCCTCAAAGCTTTATGTTTCTCTAGAAGCTAAAAATGTCTACATCACCACTATTAAAATGAATAGCCTAAAGACTCATTTTTATAGAATGCATTTTGTATGCCATACATACTTTCAAGTCATAATTTACATTAGATTTTATATTATATTTCAATCTATCAATGATTCTTTTTTGTCTTATCAGAGTTACCAAACTCAAGTTTAAAGGATATACATATGTATGTATTATAAACATCAACTTTGTTGCTCTAAATCCTGCATGGTAGTCCATGGTATAGTGGCAGTGCAGAGTGGATAAATTCAATGGAGAACTTGATTTTAAACTTGGGTTACTGCCATGCCATAAAACATTTCATACCCTTTCCTGGCTGGTGCTCTTGATTTCTGTTGCTATAGACAGAAATCATAAGCAATGCATAATAAGTTCTAGAAATTGAAATCACTGAAACATGTAAAATTCTATTAATGATTAAGTGATTGTCCATGGTTTGATATTTGTAATACATAATTAAATCACACCATTAAGATGCTCTGAACAAAACTACTTGGAGAACATAACTTTTAGAAATGGTTTTCCATTTATAGCAGCAGTGATTTGTGTTATTAGATTTTTTGCCAACCCACTGAATGTTTCAAAATATCGTTTAAACATAGCTCTAATTATTCATGCTTAATATTATTTTATCCTAAAGCAATATCAAAATTTAAAAATAAATATCCAAATTAAAATCATGGTAAACTACCAAGTTACAGTCAATATAGACAAAGTACATCAACAACTTTGGAAACATAGAAAGTGTTTGAAAAATTAATCACCAAAGGGAAGCAAAAGGAAATGCTTAGTGATTTTTACCCTTAGTCTCCAGAACATTTATTTTGGAGGTACTGCAGGACAAGGAATTGGTTTAGAGTGAGAACAAACACTTAGAGACTACATCTCACATCTTTGGCAAGTAGAGCTTCACAATTGTGTCTTTGCCTCGATTCCAGACAAATGCTAGCTACTTCACATCATATACCATGAGGAATAGGCAAAAGATTTCTCTGAGATTTTTCAGAGTGGCAAAGATTATGAGAAATACTCTTTGAAAAGTACTGAATATTAATACTATTGAGCCTCAACTGATGTCCCAATTATGCTACCAAATTAACAATATGGTGTAGGAGGGACCTTCTGTATTTGGGTTGCTTTCATCGGTTGAATAAAGAAATTGCCTTGGTTTTGTGATAGGGCAGCTCTTGGTTGGGCGGAGTAGACAGAAAGGAAGGCTGGGGAGAAGGGAAGTGTGGCAGACACCATGTTTCTCCAGCCCAAGATGGACATTGGTTAGAATCTTCCCAGTAAGCCACAACCACGTGGTGATACACATATTACTAGATAATGGGTTACAATAATATATATAAGAGGTTAAAACTAATGGGCCAGGCAGTATTTAAATGAAGACAGTTTGTGTGTAATTATACCAGGTATAAGCTACTCAGGGCTAAAAGCAGGCCCACGGCCAAGAGCCAGCACCAGGGAATGCAGTCCCCATAGCTTGCTCACCCTCATTAATACAACAATATTATGATGATATTATGATAATCACATAGGTCATGGAATTCTTATTAGGGTATAAGAAATTCACAGCAACTTATTCACATTGCATTTAGAATTCTGTTTCACATACTTTCATGAACATGCACAAAATATTTTTAAATGAATATAAACTTAAAACAAAAAATGTGGTATTTTTTGGAGTCTGAGTAATTGTAGAATCAGTCATTCCAGATAAAATAAAAAAGTAAAATTCCACACATTTTTGGCTCAGAAATCCACTGTGAAAAATTTTCAAATAAAAAACAGTAGTCTGACATATTTCTTTGAAATAATTTCTAGTAACTTTTTCTACCTAATAGTTTCTAATCGTTTTAAAAAGTAGTCTTGTTAAAAACTGATAAAATTTAACCTTTGCAGTAACTCCATGACAAATCAATTCTATATTTTCATCTCTCGCACTTATTGATCTATTATTTACATTGATGTCCCTGCACCTTAGAGTCTACTTTCAAAAACATTGTGCAATCCATCCAAAATTATTTCAAATTAACAAAAATATATCCAAAGAACTCATAGTTCCCCAACAATGATTTTTCACCTTCCTAATGCTGCAACCTTTTAAGGCAGTTCTTCATGTTTTGGTTAGCCCCAATCATAAATTTATTTTTGTTTCTATTTCTTAACTCTAATTTTGTTACTCTCATTAAACATAATGTAAATATTTTTGGAGAAAGAGCTTTGCCAAAGTGATTGCTACCCACAGGGAATCACAGCAATTCTTTATGATTTGAAAAATTAATGAACTTTACTATTTGAAACAAACCTGGCATAATTTAAATGAAATAATAATAAATGTTTTAAAGTTCTTAGTAGATCATTTTTCTCTAACTTTACTCTGGTCGTTCATAATAACTTTCATCTCTATATAGATTATTTGTTCACACTCAAACGTAAATTGGCATCACTAGCTAAAATCATGTTTGCTAACATGGATGACAGGAATGTTTAAGCAAAGCTTGTTGGATAATGATCTCCTTAAGATGCTTGGCAGATTTTTGGCTGAATTTTTCATGTTGCAATATTTGTGGCTTAATCTGAATTTGATACATTTTTGTTTTTCAAAGAAAACATAATTGAACAAAAGTGATTTGTAGCTCTCAAGAAAATATTCATATCAAAATTACATTTTAATGATAACTCAATCCCACCCAAACAGCTACGTGTCTCATAAAGGCAAACTTTAAATTCTGATTTTTGTCTTTATAATATGTCTTGATTTTTTTTTCAGGTTGATCTTGTTATCATAAATAGCATTTAAAGAAGCTGATAAGTAGCATCTCTCTGGTCATTACTCAATAGGAAAGCACTTATTTGACTATTTAATGATACATGACACAATTTTTCCTGCAGCTTAATGACATCTATTTTTGGAAATTTTATTAATTCCTCCTAGCTCTTGTGTCAATATCTATTTGAAAATGTATATTAGTCATCAAATGTATAAATTACATAAGCATGCTTTCCATTTCTTAAAACAAGCTTAAAGTGTTTTGTATATTTTGTCAAATTTCATTGTTTAAAGCAGAAATGAAAGCCATTGAATGTTTTATTGGGAGAAAGACATACTGAAAATCTAATTATAATTCAAGAACTTAATTATTATTTTGTTAAAGATGAAAAAATTGTTAAGATAAGGAAAATAACTATTTCTATAATGTTTCTAATTTTAGAAAATCTTGACATTTTTAATAATATAATGTTACTTGTATGTTTGTGTGCATTTTGTTAGGTTACTGTAGGTATTACTTTTAGTGTATAATTGGCTTTAGTTTACTAGGTTTCTAGTTTTCATTTATTTTATACAGTTATTATGTAATCCTCATAATTAATTAAAATATATGTTGATATTTATAGATCATATGAACTAAATGAAAAGAAAAATCTACTTAAGAAGCCAAAGAAAAGAATTTTAGAACAAAGGTGATGAACAAAAACACACAGAAAACTATGGGATAGAAGAAATAGAAAATACAACCGGCTACAATATCAATCAAATTAATGAATCATTTCTGATAGTAACCTTGAACTTTAATGATCTCAATATTTTCATGAATTAGTAAATTAGATTCTAAAGGGAAGAACTTATTTGTATTTTTCAATTAAAGACAAATGCACATTTAATAGGCTAGAATATATGAAATTGTATCTTTAGGAAAATAAATGCAAGCATAAATGATGGTATTAGGTCAGTTTAGAAGCAAAAAAAAACCATCAACTTTCTTTTGTCTCTTTTACACTCATATAAATATTTTACATTATATTTATTTGTATATGCACATAAAATCATGCATATTTATATGATTTGAAAATATGAAGGAAATGCTCACAGAACTACATTTTGTAAATGTGAAGAATTTGAAAAGAGGAGAACATGCAACTATGTGATCCAAGTACACTTCACTCCACAAACAAAGTTTCCTTATGAATCCTAGAAAGTTTCATCAATTTACAATGAATGTATGACAATAAAAATTCCCTTTATTGATTGACATATTTTATTCCTTAAAACAAAAGCACACAAGTTAGTAATATATTTAATAATTCTCTACTTGGAAAATAAAACAGTCAAAAAATTAAAAGTCAACTGACAGAATGGGAACTCAACCTTCAAATCATGTTTATGCAGGCTAGCAAATTTCAGCCTATTTATGGAATTCTTACAACTATGTAGTAAATAATGTTAACTATAGTACTGTTAAAATGAACCAAGCACTATGAGAATACTGTTCTAATGTCCAAAAGAGCACTACCCACCACAACTCCAACAACATGGCAGCAACATCCGCCCCAAACGCCCCTGCCAACCATCTTCCACCACATGAACAACGACCAGACCAGCAGGTCCTACCTGTATCGACTAGAAAAAGACACTGTAAATAAGGCAAAATGTCAGCCTAGAGAATAGGAAAAGATCTTCATCAACCCTATATCTGACAGAGGACTGATTTCTAAACGAGTAATTCAGGAAACTAGACCTTAACCTACTAAATAATTCTATTGCAAAGGGAATATAGATTTAAACTGAGAATTCTCAACAGAAGAATCAGAAATGGCCAATGAAATCCTAAGAAATTCCTTAACATCTTTAGCCATCAGGGAAATGCAAATCAAAATGACTCTGAGATATCATTTTATGTCAGAATGGCAAACATTCAAACACTAATGACAGCTTATTTTGAGGAGGATGTTGAGTATGGGGAATACTCCCCCACTGTTAAAGGGAGAGCAAACTTGTACAGCCCCTCTGGAAATCGTTATAGATATTTATCAGAAAATTGAGAACCAACCCATCTCAAGACCCAGCAAAAGCACTGTTCAGCATATACGCAAAAGAGGCTAAATCATACCAGAAGGACATTTGCTCAACCATGATCACAGTAGCAATATTTGTAATAGTCAGAACCTGGAAAAAAACCTAGATGACCCTCAGCCAAGGAGCAAATAAAGACTATGTGGTTCATTTACACAATGGAGTATTACTCAGCAGTAAGAAAAAATGACATCAAGAAATTTCAAGGCAAATTAATGGAACCAGAAAAAAAAAATCATCCTGAGTGAGGTAACCCAGACTAGAAACACTCATAAGTGGATATTAGATAGAAATCAAAGGATAAACAGGCTATGCTCCAGGGAAAATACATAAAAAGGAGGACAATGAGAGGGCCAGAATTGGGAGCCCTCAGAAAAGGTAAATAATTAAAATATCCTGAGTAAACTAGGAGGAGGAGTGATAGAAGTGTGGGATGTGGATGGGAACAGGAAAGACAGAGAATGCCAAATTGGGAGAGAGATGGAGACCGGCAGTAATGAAAGAGATATCTTAACAGAGGGAGACATTATGGAGGTAGGGAGAAACCTGGCATTAAGAGAATTTCTAGAAATCCAAAAGGATGACCCCCGCTAAGACTCCTAGCAATAGCGAAGAGGTTGTGTTGACTAGTCTGATCCTCTACGCAGATTAGTGACTACCGTAACTTTCATCATAGAACCTTCATCTATTAACTGATGGAAGCAGATGAAATGATCAACAACCAAACACTGAGCTGAGCTCCTTGAAGTTCAGTTGAAGAGAGGGAGGAGGTATCGTATGAGTAAGGGGGTTCAAGAGCATGATGGGTAAAACCGAGGGACAGATTATCTGAGCTGTTGGAATCTCAGGGACTGTGAATTAATAGCTGGGGAGCCTGAAAGGGACCGAACTAGGCCCTCTGAATGTGGGTGACAGTTTTGTGGCTTGATCTGTTTGTGTGGCTCCCAGCAGTGGGACTATGATGTATACCAGGTGAATGAATTGGCTTTTTGGAGCCCATTTCCTGTGATGAGATACCATACTCAGCTTTGATGCAAGGGGGGAGTGGCCTGGTTCTGCCTCAACTTGATATGCCAGATTTGTTGACATCCCAAAGGCAGCTTTGCATCCTTTAAGGAGTGAATGGGGGATAGGATGTGGGAAGATGTGGGGGTGGGAGAATGGGTGAGAGGGGGACCTGGGGTTGGTATGTAAAATGAATAGCAGTTAAAAAATGAAAAAAAGAATAAAAGAAATACTTGATAAGTACAGAGTAAGATAAAGAATGCCATGAAACACCATAAAATTAGAACTCTTAACAAAATTGTGATGTAATCTTAGTTATTATTCATTTGCAAATTAGGTATAATCCCATAGCCTAAAGGATGAGTTAGATAACTAACTAACACAAGTTAGATAATTCCTAACACAAGGAAAATATATATATATAAATTTGATCTTTACATTCTGTTTATAGCTATATAAAATTATACAGAAGTTTTCGACACATTGATTTCTGTCAAAAGGAATTTCCATGTGACACATGAAAACTATTCCTATTTTCACAGTTCTATGACAGTTTAATTTATATCCATATTTTGAGTATATCTTCCCTTCCATCATTTTCCAAATCCACCACCCATTTTGTATCAACTCAACTTTATTTCTTTTGGTAGATCCTTCATGACAAATTTGTATTGTCCAAATTTTTTGGATGTGTGCTCTTCCACTGCAATGTGGTCACCTTACTAGAAGAATTTTCTCTTAGAGAAACTCTTTTCCCAGTAGCTAACAAGATCAGGTGACCACAAAGCTAGGGCTAAATTTTTTTAACTTCAGAGCCTTGTATTCTGCATTCTCTTATGGCCTATATCATAACAGTTTGTGGATCTATTTATCATCTAGTGCAAACAGAATCTTTTCAGGTCAGAATTCAGTGGTACAATGGTCTATACATATATGTTATTAGGAATTGGTTTAATACAATTAATAGAAGTATTACAGTAGTTGGTTCTCAGTTAAATCATGCTGTCTCAGCCATAACTTCTGAACCAAATACTGGTAATTGGGAAAGGTTTCATCTGGTTGAGTAATACTTAAATGCATTCAGAAAGTGGTGGGTTACTCTTATTATGATCAGTCCTCTATTGCAGCAGTGGGTATATATGGACATGCCAGTCATTGTTTGGTGTCTTGGAGTCCATGGCTAGATGTAACTTTATATAGCTTTATTCTCTGATAGCTAGCAGAATATCTTCCATTTTGTGGAAGATAAGGGGTTTATGTGACCTCATTGCCCAATAATTCCAAAAAGAAGCAACCCATTTCTGGCACTGGGAAATTTATTTGTTAGCCTCCAGCTTCTAGTAGGAGTAGTTAGTATTTCCCTCTTATTGGATAATTTTATTCTAAAGTACATATTAATTGTTTTCGTATACATACATGGATATATATGTACATAATATACATATGGACGCATGGATGTATGTACAAGTAAATACATATATATAATATTATGTATATACATATATAGGTATATGTAAGCTTCTTTAGCAGTATATTTTCTCTAAATATTTTCATAAAGGTTATTAGTATGATTTCTACTACGTATACCACTTCCTATAACTTATACTGAACTCCCCAATGAGTCTAGAATTCTTTTACATTATTTTCTTGTAGTTGTATTTACTTGTGCATTCTAACTTCCCTCATCTTGACTTCTTTCTATGTTGCCATTTGATCATTCCTTGATTTGTATAAGTATTCCAAATGAAGAATAAATATCTGAAGATTCAAAGATAACCTACAGAGAACAAAGAATATGTTGTTTTTCTGGATGAGTTTACATCACCTAATACAACATGGTCATTTCCAACTGGAAGAATTTGTCTGTGAATTAGATGTTTTTCCATAGTTGAAAAATAATCCATTGGGTAAAAGTACCACTTTTTCTTTATCTCCCATCAGTTGATATATATCTAGTATGTTTCTGTTTTGTGTCTTCTCTGAGTAGAGCATCAGTGAACATATATTGGCAGGTTTCTCTTCTGTAAGCTATGGAAAGTTTTGTGTATGTATAAAATAGTGGCAATGCTGGATCATATGATAGATCTATATTTAGATCTTTGGCAAGCTTATTGCTGATTGATGTTACAATCAGTTTAATCTCCATCAACTGTGAATGAGTGATCCCGTTTCCCACATTAACACTAGCAATTTCCACATTTGTGATTTGGATCTTAGCTATTCTGAATAAAGTAAGAGAAATTCTCAAAGCAATTTTAATTTGTAATGCTCTGATAGTTATGGATTTGAACATATTTTAGTGTTTTCTCAGATGTCTGTATTTTATTTTGATAGCTATCTGATAGGTCTAATCTCCAATTGTCATTGGTTTATTTTTCACAGGATAGGTATTCTTTTGAGTTCTTATATATTCCAGATAATAACAATATATCAGGTACATAATTTGTATTTATCAATGCTGAAGGCTTTTTTCCTGAGTGTTAGTGCTCTTTTTTTTTTTTTGGTTTTTCGAGAAAGGGTTTCTCTGCAGCTTTGGAGTCAGTCCTGGAACTAGCTCTTGTAGATCAGGATGGTCTTGAACTCACAGAGATCCGCCTGCCTCTGCCTCGCAAGTGCTGGGATTAAAGGCGTGTGCCATCACCACCCGGCCTAATGCTCTTTACTGTAGAGAAACTTTTATCTTCATGAGGTCCTTTTACAACAGTGGCTATGAATTCTGGTGGTGTTGAGTGTATGTTCAGAATTTCCTTTCCTGTGTTAGCAAGTTCAAGTATATCCTCTATCTTCTTTTTTACCAAATTGGGGTATTATGCCTTATGTTGAGTGTTTAATTCTATTGGAGTTGAGTTTTGCATGGGATGAGAAATTGGGATCTATTTTCTCCCTTTTTTCTACATATTCAGTTTTACCAGTACTATTATTTGAAGATGATGCTTTTATCCTTATGTCCAAAGTGTCTTTGGATTATTATTTGGATTTTTTTTTGAAAAAAAATGTGCCTGCAAAATTGTTTGTAAATATGCTGGTCCTTGATTATACTTCATTATTTTTTACTTTTTGACTGTATTTTTATGCCAAATTGTACTATATTTTATTATCAAAACTTTCTATTACAATGAGGAAATAATACACTTAACAGTTCTGTTGTTGTTAATATTGTTTAGGATTGCCATCAATAAATAGTAAAATGATACAAAACAGATATAAAACTGCCTTTCTATTAATGCAATGATAGGATTAAATTTGTGAAGATACCCATCTCTCCAGAAGCAATCTTCAGATTCAAGAAAATAACCATCAAATTTTAAATGCATTCTATACCACGCTTGGAAAAGAAAAATCCTGAAATTTCATGCAGAAAAACTTAATGATGTGTTTCAGAAAGTATTAAATATATAAAAAATACTCATTCTTAAGTTGATTTAAATATTATTTGTGCTAGCTATGTCTAAAACTATCCATGTTTCAATCAGTAAATCAAAACAAAAAGGAATTGAAATATATATATATATATATATATATATATATATATATATATATTTGCAGAAATTATTTTAGCCTAGAAAGAAATGATATCATTTATAATAAAGTATATTAAATTATATGCTAGGGGAAGAAAGTAAATATCAGATGGAAAGATATGCATAATGCCACCTTATTTTGTATAAAGTCAAACTTAATTCTATAGAATATAGCATTGGAATCTAGGGATTATGCAATGAGGCATGTGAGAAACTATTAGCTCGAAAGAAGTTGAATTTTAGAATGAAAAATTTGCATTGATTTGTTGTCTTACATTGTTATATAAATATGTTATGTATTTCAAAGCCATTGTAAGTTATGTGCTCTCAAGAGATACATACATATCACACTCATGAATACTCATGGACATGAGGAAATTGTTTATTGCTAAGTCGGTCTATTTCTTTGATGGTTGTAAAGATATTAAAGGATTTTTTATATGTTCTGATTCAGGAAAATATAGTCTATTAAATATGTATTTTATTTGTACATCAATAAGCAGTTAATAAAGAAAACAAGTAGATATTTCTGATATGTATCAATATTAAACTGCTTTTACAAGTTCATAAATTTAAATATATATACAAATGACATTTTGAACATTATTTAATTGTAATATCCTATTATGATTTTATTTTTTGTTATTCACTTTTATAATTTTTTTTTGGTTTTTAAAGACAGGTTTTCTCTGTAGCTTTGGAGCCTGTCCTGGAACTAGCTCTTATAGAACAGGCTGGCCTCGAACTCCCAGAGATCCACCTGTCTCTGCCTCCTGAGTGCTGGGATTAAAGGCTTGTGCCACCACTGCCTCTCTTCACTTTTACAATTATGATTTAAGGACTTTTCCCCCCATTTCCTTTTTCTTTCTAAACCAACACATGTCCTTTCCCACTTTCCTCCAAATTCAAGACCCTTTTTTTTTTTTTTTTTTTTTGGTATTTCGAGACAGGGTTTCTTTGTAGCTTTGGAGCCTGTCCTGGAACTAGCTCTTGTAGACCAGGCTGGTCTCGAACTCACAGAGATCCGCCTGCCTCTGCCTCCCAAGTGCTGGGATTAAAGGTGTGCGCCACCACTGCCCGGCTTTTTTTTTAACAATCAATTGTTATTGTGAACATATTCTTATTTATATATGTATAGATTTATATTTCTAACTATAACTGTCAAATCCACATATTACATGTAGATTTTTTCACAGCTATTTTTCTATAGGCAGTCCATTGACATTCCGTTCCCTGGTAAGGACTACCTCTGCTACTCCCCTTACGTTGTTGCCTGTATTTTGCTGTGTAGGGTTGCAGCCTCATGGGCTATTCTACACTCACTTTGGCTTGTTAATTGTTGACATCCTTGTTCTGCTCATATTTGGCAGCATTGCTAGAGCAACTTTATTGTGTGGTATAGTTTCTGATGTTATTAGACAAAAAACCTCAAAGAAAAGTCTCTGATCCCCTGGCTTTTACAAATTTTCCAGTTCCTCCACAGTGTTCCTTGATCCTTAGGTGTGGATATGTTCTGTAGTAACATTCCCTTTTTTTAAACTTTTAATTTGTTCCTCTGATTGTCTATACATGAGGAAAATACTAAGAATTTTCCCCAAATGTAAGGAACCATCAATTTTGTGGGAGGGTCCACCTGTATTTCTGTGCTTTGATTGGTTAAATAAAGACCTGCCTGGCTTATAGTTAGGTCAACCCTTAGATGAGCGGAGTAGACAGAACGGAAGTTCTGGGAGGAGAAGAAGGAAGTGAGCAGAAGCCACAAGCCACCGTCGCAAATGGATGCAGGTTAGACCTTTCGGGTAAGTCACCACGTGGTGACTTACAGACTTTTATAATGGGTTAGTTTAATTATGAGAGCTAGCCAAGAAAAGGCTAGTGATAATAAGCCAGGCAGAGTTTAAATGAATCCAGTTTGTCACGTGGTTATTTCGGGTGCAGCCAGGCGCTGAGTGGGCCAGCGGCTAGGGGCTTGAGAGCTGGCGGCTGGGGAACACAACACACACCTCTCAGCCTATTTACAACAAAGTTTAGAGTATCAGTTACAGAAATGTTAAAATATTTCTCTTGAAATATTGAATCATATAATTTAGCATAAATCCATTAGTGTATCTTTGGTACAAATTATCAGTTTCTAATTTTATTTCTCCTAACACATGTAAGCACACAATTTATGCAACTATGCACTATATGAACACACAGTATGAAATCAGACTGAGCTATAGCCTAAAACTTACCAATCATATGTTTAATTTGAAAAAAAAAAGATTCAAGATACCTAAGCAAGGTGTATGCCATTGTTAATAGCAGGAAGAGAATATAGTGAGAAATGCATAGTTGAGCATTTTCCCATTTTGTACTTTTTTTCAAGTCTTCTTTTAAAAATAGTGATTTACAAATAATCTCTGTGTTCTTTTTCCTCATCTCATTCTATTAAAAAAGTTGATAATATCCTAGGGCAGTGATACATAGTTAAGGTTCTTGGAAACGTTAAGGAAAGCAATATAATAGTATAAAGATTATTTTCTTCATGTAAAGTTCATAAAGCATTTATCTTTCCTTTCAAACTGACCCAAGGGCATTGTAAAACTTGTAAATTGCCTTAGATGTTATCTATCTGTAGTTTCATAGTCCTGTGTGGAAATCATTACAACTATTTAAAAATAAAACCGTTGATTGAAACATATTCTAAATCATAATAGGCAGTGACTAAGCTCCTATAAGCTTATTTAAACTTCATTTCTTTGATGTCTTTGCTCTGAACAGCTTGTAGGGCAGATCTTATATAAAGAGTTTCAAAAAAGTTTCTGGTTAATTTTTTAAGCTTTAATGTTTTTCTCTATTCCTTAGTTATCAGGTTCCCCAAACAAGCAATGTATTTATGGATCCAGTTGCGTTTCTTGGTTCTACATATTGACCAAAAGTTAATTATATTTTCCCCTTATTTTTATTACTTAAGCAATTTTGAAAATTTTTCTGAGAAGTATGATGTGAACAGACATTTGGAAAATATAAAATGAAAAGATATTGCATAAATTAAATGTATTTTAGTGGAAAATGATGGTTCTAAAGTTAAATTTATTTTAAATATGTACTAAGTATTGTTGTAATTAAGGAGGGAGAAGTGTGGGTTGTATGTTCCCAGTGCCTGGCTCCCAGCTCCTAGCCACCGGCCTGCTCAGCTGCTGGTTGCTTGCTTATGCCCGAAATAGCCACATGAGAACTGTATTCATTTAAATACTGCCTGGCCCATTATCACTAGCCTTGTCTTGGCTAGCTCTCATATCTAAAACTAACCCATTATAAAAGTCTATATGTCACCACTCGTGGTGATTTACCAGACAATTCTAAGGTACATCCATCTTGGGCTCAGGATCATGGCGGCTCTCTCACTTCCTTTCTTCCCAGAACTTCTGTTCTGTCTACTCTGCCCACCTAAGGGCTGTGTCCTCTATTATAGGCCAGACATCCTTTTTATTTAACCAATCAGAGCACAGAAATACAGAAGAACCCTACTACTCCATTTCCCCTTTTTCTGTTTAATCAAAAAAGAAAGGCTTTCATTTTAATGTAGTAAAATTACATATAACAAAACAGTTATCAAGTAAGAATTAGTTATAATATTTTATCTTTTATAATAACTAAGGAAAACTATCCATTCTTCAATTCCATCAAAAACTCCAGAAGGATATAATATTACCTAAGTAAACAAGATATAAGCAACTTCTAAAACTCTAGAAATGACAGAGACATCTCGCTGCCTGGACAGTCACCCAAAGTTCTTTTGTACCGTCAGGGCATCCATCTTCAGCCTACAGACCCATAGCATCCAGCAGACATTTCCATGAAGCATGAAAATTCAAAGACAGTTCAGTCACTTTCTTTTGTGTCCTGCAGAATTTCTCGCAGACTCTTTTACTAATCAGGAACCCTGAAGGATCATCTCACCTTTTAGGCAAGTTCAGCAGTCCTCTTGCTGTGGGTTCTTTGTGTCCATTTAAGCAGTCCAGGCAAGAGCA
>JAQHUG010000028.1:1125507-1136086 GCA_028555095.1 Dicrostonyx torquatus | reverse complement strand
TATGTTGGTCACATGGCCGGTACCTTTTCTCAGCTGGGCAGCTCACATGTTGCCTCCTTGGTGATCTGCGCAGGAATGTCAGGGAAGCTTCCTGCTTCCCCGAATTCTCCTGTTCTCACCTCTACTTCTTGTCTGGTTTTCCCACCTATACTACCTGCCTGGCCAATCAGCATTTATTTAAAACATGATTGACAGAATACAGAATTGCCCAGCACAAGAAACTATTTTGTATCTCTATGTCTTCATTGAATTCTTGGTTTATCCCAACCTTGACAATAACTTGATAATTGATTTCTCAATTTCCTAAAATAGGCTATTCTTTTATCACATTGCAACATGAACATGCCATTCAGTGTTGTTCATTGAAATACAATGCAATATTTAATTCTTAACCCAATAGCTATTACAGAGGAAAAAGTAACTATAACCTGGTCTCTAAAACTGGTTTCAATAATTTTTGATTGTCTGTTTGGCAACTATGTAAAGGAACAAGAAATATCAAAAAAGAAAAATATTTATATAATTAAAAGACGAGGCTTATCACTGTAATTTTATGATTTCAGCCAAAGTCTACTTCAATTTTTATTCCCCAGAGGTTTAAGGAATTCTTTAGTACTGTTGTACCCAAATTTTCAGCAAAGATTGTTAAATTGCTGTTGATTATATCATTCTCTGTGTATGGATTGCTTGGGTGTTGGCTTCTTACTGAATTTAGCAGAGAACATCTCCCACTTCACAATCATCATGATAACAAATATAGATCAGGTTTTGAACATACTAAGAAAACTATATAGATGTACAGCATATCAAACACAGATAATTCTATGTGTACAAACCCACCATTCTAGTTCCATTTTATTGCTGTGATAAAATACCACAACTAACAAAAACTTGTAGAAGAGTTTATTTTGGGACAGGCAGTGGTGGCGCACACCATTAATCCCAGCACTCGGGAGGCAGAGGCAGGCGGATCTACAAGAGCCAGCCTGATCTACAAGAGCTAGTCCCAGGACAGGCTCCAAAGCTACAGAGAAGCCCTGTCTCAAACAAACAAAAAAACAAAAAGAGTTTATTTTGGTTCATTTTTGCAGAGGAGAAGTCGATAATTACACAGTGGCATGTGGTCAGAGTAGAACCCTATAAACTCATGTCTTGAAACACATGCAGAACAGATAGTACAAGACAAAAATTGAAAAGGTTATTGAGTCTCAATGCCTGCTCCTGGTGACATACATGCTGCAAAAACGCTTCAACACTCAAAGTCCCATCATGGCACTAGTGAGAAATCAAATACATGAGCCTGGGCATGTGGGGAAGAGGGGGGAGGGTATTTCTAATTTACCCCACCATATCCACATAACTGAAAAGTTTGCAAAGAAGCAAAAACTGTGTGTCATCTCTGATAATGTGGCTTGGGTTACATAGCAAATCAAACAGTTAAGAAGTCTAACTAGAACCTTCATCCAACAACAGATGGAAACAGGGACAGAGATGTACATTGGAGCAGTAGAGTGAGCTCCCAAAGTCCAGTTGAAGAGCAGAAGGAGGGAGGGTATGAGCAAGGAAGTCAAGACCATGAGGGTTCCACCAACTGAGACAATTTGCTTGAGCCTATGGGAGCTCAACTCCAACTGGACTGGGGATGAATGAGCATGGGATCAAGCTAGTTCCTCTGAATGTGGTTGACCATTGGGGCAGACTGAGGGGCCAATGACAATGGAACTGGGATTTGTCTCTACTGCATGTACTGGCTTTTGGGGATCCTATTCTCTTTGGATGTATACCTTGTTCAACCTGGATGTTGTGGGGAGGGCCTTGGACTTTCCACAGGGCAGGATGCCTTGCTCTATTTTAAGATTGGAGGGGGCGAGTGTGTGGAGGGAGTGGGAGGGGAGTGGAAGGAGGGGAAAAAGTGGGAATTTGGATTGGTATTTTTTTTAAAGTAATAAAATAAAATAATATTTGGAAAACAAATAAATCTTGGTGTGGGAGAATTGTCTATATTCTGTCAATCATGTTTTAAATAAATGCTGATTGGCCAGGCAGGGAGTGTAGGTGGGAAAACCAGACAGGAAGTAGAGGTGAGAACAGGAGAACTCTGGGAAGCAGGAAGCTTCCCTGGCATTTCTGTGCAGTCCATCGAAGAAACAGGATGTAAGCTGCCCGACTGAGAAAGGTACTGAGCCATGTAGCTAACATAGATAAGAACAATGGGTTAATATAAGTTGCAAGAGCTAGTAAGAAGACTGAGTTTATCGGCCAATCAGTTTTTTTTTTCATTGAAACTCTGCCTGGCCCATTAGTTCTAACCTCTTATTGCTTAACTCTTACATATTGATCTAGCCCATTTCTGATAGTATGTATTGCCACTTGACTGTGGCTTACCAGCATGATTCTAACCAGCATCCATCTTGGTTAGGAGCAGCATGGTGTCTGCCCCAGTGCCTTCTCTCTCCCTGCCTTCCTTTCTGTCTACTCCACCCACCAAAAGGCCAAGGTAGTTTCTTTATTCAACCAATGAAAGCAACAGAAATACAGAAGGACCCTCCTACACCATTTCCCCTTTTTCTGTTTAAACAAAAAAGAAAGGCTTTCATTTTAACATAGTAAAGTTACATGTAACAAAACAATTATCAAGCAAGAATTAGTTATTATATTTATATCTATTTTATCTTTTATCATAACTGAGGAAAACTCTAACTATCCATTCTTCAACTCCATCAAAGACTCCAGAAGGATATAATATTACCTAAGTAAACAAGAAGTAAGCAACTTCCAAAACTCTAGAAATGACAGAGACATCTCGCTGCCTGTACAGTTCTTCTGTACCATTGGGGCATCCATCTTCAGCCTACAGGCCCATAATATCCAGCAGACATTTCCATGAAGCAGGAAAATTCAAAGACAGTTCAGTCACTTTCTTCTGTGTCCTGCAGAATGTCTTGCATATTCTTTCATGAAGCAGGAACCCTGAAGGATCATATCACCTTTCTGGCCAATCAGTTTATAACCTAATGTAGAACCTCTGTGTGATTTTCTTTGGTGCTTGCCGGCTGTGGGGTACTGGGCGTGACAGGAACCCCAACGAGCAGGCCCTTCATGTTAAAAAATCTAAAGTAAATTAAAGGAAAATAGGAGTGAATGACTTGAATGTCTTTTTAATAAATCTCCCATAATAAAATCTGTAATATTTAAGAACAGCAAAATATACTCACATTGTCTAGTCAAAATAAGATGACTTTTAGAATTATGTTGTATGAACTACTACCTGGGATTCCTTTTCAGGGTTAAAGATATAAAATTATACTTAATATAGTATCTGTATTTTTTGGCCTCAGAGCATATTCTTTGACTTTCTTAATGACAAACCACTCATTTTCATTATTGTTACTGTAGGAACTATAATCAACTTTAGATCATGTTAAATGGTCCAAGCAGTGGACATAAAAATGATTTATAATAATTATTCCCTTTATTATATCAATCAATCTTCACATAATGCTGATTGTTTTGTAATTTATCTCATGTATACTTAACCTTATATATCCACCTCCAAGTATATTCATTATTTTATTCCTGGAAAATTGCTATACCCTTACTCCAATGCCCTTATTTGTCCAAGATGACATATACTATTTGTGAAACAGAAGAGTGATTATATTATTTCTCAGTGTTTGCTCTTTAAAATAGAAAAGCCTTTTGTTCAACATACGTCAGTAAAATCATGCTCTGGAAATTCAGATGTTCTTCTATTGACATATTTACCACTTACTACTTTACATTGATTGAATTTGACAATTATATCTAGTGCTCATGAGTAATTATATTGAATAATACATTTTATTCTATCAAGTTTAAACTGACTAGAACAATTACTGATTTATATAAGTTGATATTTCTCTAGTGGCCATCTCCTTTTCAATACTCTTAATTTATGTGTTTTCTGTTGTTTCCAGATAGTGCAGAAATTTTAAATACATATGTATATTAAATTTAGAAAATATCTTATTTATACAATGGGTTATCCTACCGTTCTTTCAATTTCCTCCCGTCTCATCTATCTCCTAATTGCCTGATATTCTTTCCTGCTCCCTTTCTTCTCTTCCTTCCGTCTCTTTCACCCTTCTTTAATTTCAGGCTCAGAAGTGTTAAATTGGCCATATCATGCTCACGAAACTGAACCAAAATATGCATCCTCACATATCATTCACAGAATCCCTTTCCTCTTCTGTGATGTTCTCTGAGCCTCAAACCTGTGTGGCAGATTTCCCATTTGTGACCAAGCACTCAGTTGTCAGATATTCTCAGTTCTGTGACTGGTTATGAAGAGTTCATATTTTTACTCTATCCAACTGCTAAAAGGAGGCTTCTCTGAAAGAGGCTGAAAGCTGAATAAGTCTATCTGTATAAAAATAAGTGGTTAAGTGGCAGCTCGGTGGAATGTTCATTGAGCAGCACATCAGTAGTAGATTTCATCACTGACTGTGATGTCCACAACCACAGACATTTGACCAACACTGCGGCATCAGGAACAACTCTCCTGTGATGGGGACCTCAAATGCAAACAGGAAATATTTGATCACATCAAGGTCATTCAAACTACTACTTCATTAATCAGCAAATCTTAACAGACAGTACACTATTTTAGGATGCAGGATTATACCTGTTTGTGATAATCATTGATGGGTGAAAACAGCTTTGGCATTATGAACATAAGTCAGAAAAATTAAGGAAGCTTCAATATAAGTTTCCTATGTCTTTATTCACAATGCATGTTTTTTTTGGGGGGGCAACTATTTTATTTTTTTGCTTACCACTTAATAGCTTTTCGGATCTCATGTATTTTCATAAACAATTATCCTTGTAAAGTAACAATTTTCTAAATGTTGCTCTAGCAACATTTTGGAAGTATTTTTCCGGATCATATGCATAGGTTCAGTAATTCTTTGCTACATTCTTAATATTCCTGGTACTCTAGATACGTTTTACAGAGAGCAGAGAAGTCATACTACATAATTTCTGAAAATAAATAAATAGAATATTATTTAAATGTGAGAAAGGCAAATGTAGGATATTCAAAAACACATATATAAGCTATGTGGGTTGATTTTATTTCATTTTTTTATTCATGACCTTTGTTTATTTTATTTTGCTACTTCTCCCTTTCTCTTTTTCTCTATTGATTTTATTTTACATAAGGAACAAAATGGATCCTGCAGGAATTATGAGAAATAAACTATCTGAACACTTCTCACTCATAGCCTAGCGAGACCTCCAGCTGCTCCATGTGATTGCTGCAGGTGAAACGTTTTATTATTCTCATGAAAAGAGTGACAGGATGGTAACGAGAGAATCACTCTCTCAGACAGTTCATAGTTCCTGGGTCAGGCACAACACAACAGAAAGAGGGAACACATTATAGGGAATGGTAAAAGTATGGCTGACTTGAAATACAGCCAGCAGTGTGTGGAGATACACACAGGTTTCAGCAAAGCAAATTCAAGCATGTCTGCCTGCTTCAGTTTAGCAGGCCTGATCATACAGTGTGTCTTTGATGTGTGCCACTTAGCTTCCTTCTCTCCCTTCTTCAATGGCTTTGGTTCAATTTTATGTTTTATGATGTCTTACCTTGGTTAAATATGTTGACTTGTAAAGATACAAGTGGTTTTCTGCTTTTTGGGTGCTCTTTTTAGTTTATGAAGTCAGTTGCAGGACCATTACAAACATAAATACAGTGATGAGTATGTGCGTGACTGTGTGTGTATGTATGTGTGTGTGTGTACACATAAGCAACTGGGAATAATTGACTTACCTTGTAGATAATTTAATATTTATAGATACAGTGTTGAAAAAAGATTGAAATTGAGTATATATATATTATTTTATATATATATATATATATATATATACCAGGAATGTAGCAATATATATATATATATATACATATATATATATGTTTGAACATTATAAACATTCTGGTTAAAATTGTCATGATCAAAATTAATTTCAAAGGTAATTCACTTGTAAAAATAGAATTGCTTATATAATTTATGACAGTATTCACACACAGGAAAAAAATGATTATTGGGAAATTGAAACCCTGCATTTTTTTGATTTGGAATTTTATATTATCCAGGCACATTCTTTAACTTTTATTTTATATGAGGTTCATACTAAACATTAATGAGCTGGAGATTAAGTTCAGCATATTCATCACAATATGATGATCAGATTTCTGATCCCAGCAGGAACAGAAAAACCTGGTGTCATAAAAATGCCTGTAAATACAGCTGTGAGGGCTCTGGCTCCCTATTCTGCTCTCCATGGCCAAAGGTGCATACAAATGCACAGGAGAGTAAATAAAACACATCGTAAAAAACAGTGAAACAAGATCAACGTCATTCAAATATTTACAACAAACTCTAGGATGAATTTCTTGTGTCCATTCCAACTTGTTTGTAGGTATGTCTAACAAGCTAACTACTATAGTATATTAATTATTTACACTCTTAAATAGAAAAACATCCTCAGAATTGGCCTGCTATTCTTAATTCAAAATCAAACCTGTTAGTAAATTTATTTGTAATAAATAGAACTCTCATATAAACTTCTGTTGACATATTAATTAAATAAAGCAGTATTTTCATGTCATAAATTTCCATATTAGAAGAGATAGTCAATTTAGTCTATTATGGGAGAGTGGTGCTTACATGAACATTTCCTTTTGTTCATGAATTTCACCTTGAGAGACTAGACACTGAAGAAGAAATGTGCCATTCACCAACTGTGCTCATTAGATTCTCATGATAAGACGTGTGCACTGTGCAAATATCTTTGTCAGCACGAGCCTGTCATTTTATAACTTTGGCTGTATTAAGGGCTGTTTCTTTTGAAATGGAAATGAACTCATTATTTGTCAGCTCTTGCAGCGCTCTACTTAATTCCATAAAGGTCATCCATGATCATCTCTAGCTTGTTTTATGTCATGATTTTGAAACTTTTTGATTTTTTGTTGAATATGTTAACTTTTGAAGAGTTTCTTTGTTGTGTTTTTATTTACAATTTGATATATATGTGCATATATAAAACAGATGTAGAAAAATCTTTCAGTTTATATTGTTTCTTGGATTAAGAAAGAGTAATGATTAAAAACATATGGCTACATATTGATGTTTATATTTGTGAAGGAATAAAGAACACTAAACATGCAAAAATAAAACATTAAAAATTCTTACATATCACATCCTAAAGTAATAGATGTCAATTATGTAAGGCATGAGCTCAGGATAAGATTTAAAAAGAATTGGATATAATTTTCCCTCCTACAACAAAAAATTCTCACATGATACAAGCGCTGTGCTTTTTTTTTTTTATTCGAGACAAGGTTTGTCTGTAGCTTTGGTGCCTGTCCTGGAACTAGTTCTTGTAGACCAGGCTGGCCTTGAACACATGAGATACGCCTGCCTCTGCCTCCCCAGTGCTGGTATTAAAGGCGTGTGCCACCACTGCCTAGCCAGGCACTGTGGTTTTAATAGCCTTATAACAGTCAATGCAATGAACTAAACTTTAGGAAGGTGGAATGATGAAATGTAGGTTGTAGGGAACCTTGTGCCTGTATATGAATATGTCACTGTTTCACAAGAAATAAGATATCAGTGCAAGGGAAATGAGACTAACAGGTGAAAAGAGAGAGGTAAGCAACATGTTGTTCATGATGGTTAGGTTATAACAGCATGTTTTTAAACAAAACTCATTTTAGTAAGGTATTAAAGTGGCAGATTTTAAATGAATTTTTAAACAGCTTAAGTTTTAGGTGATCTTTGTCCTATCACCTATCCATACCCTACTTTAAACATTTTTAACATTACCTTTGTACACTTCCACATTCGTACCCTATGCTGGTTTGTTATCTTCTTCAGCTTCTTCACTAAATTCTCTATACAGACAAACAAACAAACAAAAACAAACTAAAGTCATCTATAAAGGAAATACTCTGAATGAGTGGTCAACATTGCTCTCCATAACAACTGAGGGATTCTGCCAGTGAGCGACTGGCTGGAAGTCCTGAAGAAGCTCTGCAATCATCACAGGCTATTGTCTTTACTCCTGGATACCTTGAAGAACTACACATTAAGTTCCTATTGCTGAGGAGGTCATATATTGTGAATAAAAAACATAGAGACACTCAAGTGGAAATTTTCTCCCTGTTGGCTAGTATTTGTAGTGCCTGAAGATGTGACGTAGGCTGTTGGTGAAGGTAGCTAGTTGCTGTTAACTTCCAGGTGTAGATACCCATGCTATAATAGGAGCAAGATATGCATACTCATGTAATTGTGGCAAAAAATGTTCTGGATATAAACATTCCTTATGGATTGGATATGAGGTTTGATCCATGGAATGGGATTTGTCCCTGAAGGTTGAACTTGTCAAAGTCTATGATGAAGGAGGTTACAGTCCTTATGAAGGAATTTACTAATGATATTGCAAAAATACTGTCTTCTAGGCAATTCTGCTTGCTTATAAACATGGGTGCAGCTCCTGACATTGATCGGGACACTTTTTGCATTGTACAGCAGTCAAAGCAAGGACTCACAACTGACTGACTATGTGTTCTGGGCAGTGGGGCATGTATGTTGCTTCTACTGAGACCAGGAAATGGCAGAAGAGGAGATATAACAGTGTGAGGTAAAAATTGAAGTGCAGTGAACACCTAAAAACCACACGGCTCCTGCAATCACAAACACATAGTAAGTAGGACTATCTACTTTTTTTATTTCTGAATAAAAGAAAATAAGAGAGGAAATATGGGCACGAGAGTAAGATGAAGCCAAGATGGGAAAAGAAGGTCATTAGTGGGATGAGTGTAGTAGGTTTTCAACATGATCACAGTGCATTGTATAGAAGCATGGTACAGTCAACTATTTTTTAAAAAAAAGAGGAGAAAAAAGCAGTTATACAGGAAAATAATGTCTGTGCCAAGAATTCTCCACGCCCAAACATGTTCTCTCTGCAATTCAGATTACTCTACACACTGATGTATGTCAACCACCAATTAATCAGGGGAAACCTCCCTAAGATAGTTGAAGAGAATGGAACAGAGTCTGGAACCATCAAACGGATAACTAGTACCATATCATAGAGTGTTTCTGAAAAGATGTGTGTATTTCTATTTTGGAAGAACCTTGAAGCAATCTACCTGGGCTCAGTATCTTTAGAAAGAGAATCTTAGCCCCATGATTCATTTTTTAAAAATAAAGAAAATGTTGGCTGAACTAAGATTATCGGGATAATCTTTAATACAGATTTTACCTTTCAATTGTGGTTAAAAAGAACGTAAGAAGCAATGTTTAAATGCTCACAGAGGTGTAGCCTGCTCATTAAGGCCTCCTCCAACAGTTTTACAAATGGTCAATGTTGTAACGTGAAGGGGTGTGGTCTTCACCATTTTGGCTTGTGACCATGCCCCGCTGCCACCCCTCAATTAATTAATGGGGATGGACCACCAGGTCCCGAGAGAGGTATAAAATGGCAGGCCCACGTGGGAAACACTCTCTCTGCGCGGATCACCAACTTGCCTACTTCCTCGGAGGAGCCCTATCTGGTATTGTAGTCTGTGTGTATTTTGGCCTTTAATAAACCTCAGATACCACACTTGGCACCCGTACTTGGGGCATTTTAAGACCCCCACCCAGCCGGGTGGGGCTATATTTCTCCCCAGGGTGGGGCTCTGTTAAATTTCCTGCCACACCCCGACCCTGCCTCTGCTCCGCCGAACCGAGTGGTCGGGTTTCACTCTGCCCGCCCCTTTACTTTTTCGCCGGTTTCTGTAGCTTGCCGCACCCTGATCCGGTTTTGCTCAGTCCGCGCTGCGACTTCTCTCCAGCGCCCCCGCCCTCCCTGCTAGGCTCGCCGCAGGCTCCCGGCTCGGCCACTCTCGCTCGCTCAGTCATGCACCGGAGCTTTTGTGGCGGAGCCGTTCCTGGCTTTGTGTTCCGATTTCCGCACGGCCCTGCGGCGCTGCTCCCGGCTTCGGATCCCTTTGGCACCAAGCCTCCAGGTCGCAGCTGCACTCCTCTGCAGAGCTTGTGCCTGCCCCGCCCAGCTCCGGCCCTAGGGCGTAGCGTACGAGGGGCTCCGATGCTGCTTCACCGAGATGCGGCCGGGCTCCCGTTCTGTTCCGACTGCCTTAGGCTTCAAGGTTCACCGAAGCGGCCCTCCGCCACCCGCACAGCCAATCCCCCAGGGCCGCAGCTCATCTGCGCGCACCTATCCCACCACCGTCTACCTCCATTTATCGCTCTGATCTCTGCACCTTCCCTGCTCCACTGTTTACACCGCACTGACTCCCACCCGGGCTGCGCACTCCCTCTGCTCGCGCACCTCAGCAGAGCTTCCAGGTTGCCCACCGCGGGTGTTTGTACTGGAAGCAGACACTTTGACTACATTGTGAGTGAGGGTCCACCCTCAATACAGGCCCTTGCTAAGACATTTCTGGAGTTTTGCAGGGGTCTGTTTCCAGAGTCTAAGTACAGGAACTGTCCCGCCACCACGGACTGAGCTTGCGGAAACCTTGTTCCAT
>JAQHUG010000028.1:1012735-1035568 GCA_028555095.1 Dicrostonyx torquatus | reverse complement strand
CTACATAGGTAGTAGAAAAAAGACAAGATCTCCTGAGTAAATTGGGAGCATGGGGACCTTGGGAGAGGCAGAATAAAGAGCAGAGGAAAACGTAGAGCTCAATAAAATCAATAATAAAATGTCAGCCTGTCAGATGAATAGACAAAAAAGGTTAGCCATGACCTAAGAGTTCTTAACAAATTATAGCTACTAAGATGAGTTTTTCTATCCCTGTGGTCACTGGAAAAATTAACCAAACTCCAGTAAATAAGTCTACATATATGATCATACAGACAGCACAAACTAAATGCTATGGATTAATAAAAAGAAAACACAGTGCTGGGTGTGTAGGAAAGGTAGACACTGATATGAAAAGAGTCCTGATCATGGAGGCCTCACCTGCACCCAAGATAATACAAGCTCTTGAGTGCCCACCTCAACTATACAGTAAAACACTGTTGCTGAAAACACATAGTGCAAGATTTAGATAAATCAATCTCAAACTAACTGGAGAACTTTCTCCTTGCTGGTTAGCTCTAATGGTAATAGAAAGTGCTATTGCAAAAAAAAAAAAAAAACAAACAAACAAAAAAGAAATCAACAATGTTTTCATTTAGTGATGAATGGGCATACAGCACCACTGATCTGTGAGGCAAGCTGTGCCTACTGGCACAATAAGGGATCTCTGTTTATGTAGGTGACTGACTGTTGGCTCTCTTCTTTTGATATAGGACTCATTTCACAACTGATGTTTGGCACTGTAAATCTGTGGATACGGGGGCCATAGGCCATTGGAGGGAGCTTACTGCTTCAATTTTGATAAAAAAAGGTCTTGATATGAAGCTGCCTTCCAAATATTTAATATCTATTGATATGCATTCCTTTCAGTGGGTAGTGGTTTATGCAAAGACTCATTACTCTTGAAAATGCTGAGAATAATCAATCATGAGTGATTAGCCATAGATAAGACATCTATAAAAGCCTTCTCCTCCTTCACATCCATGCTTTATAAAATGCTATGAAAGAGAGAATGGAAAGATTGTTTTGAAGAATGCTATGAAACCTTGTTTTCTGGACCTGCCATAGGACTTCACCACAACTGCTGTTACCTGTACAAGATCATCATAGTAAAATATTACTGTGAAGGGCATAAGAGCTTCCATGTCCCACAATGTCCTACCCTTATCTGAGGTGTTATTGGTATTATTGGCTACTTAGGTGTAGAAAATCATTTCCTTTGGGGTATGGCCATAGGTTGCCAGTGCCCCAGTGGAAAAATCCACATCAGTGTATGACAGCAGTAGTTGGATTAAATAATAAAGAAGACGACATTAAGTTGAGAAAGACATTCATTTGGAGTTTGGAATGGAATGCTAAGTCAGATTATGTTTGCCATATTTTCACACTCATCGTCCAAGATGATGTGAAAGTTTTTTGATGATGTTGCTTGGTGTCACCCATGTTTCTATAAAAAAAATACAATATCCTCATTTTTTCCTCCTGTAAATTCCATCCACCAGCCCCAGCCATCACAATTCCTGAAAGTCTAGTTCCAATATTCAGAAATGCACAGTGGTTTCACCTATCTGAACGTAGAAGTTTTCCTACCAGGCAACAATCAGTCACATGTTTTTTTAAGAGATGAAAAGGAGCCGGGCAGTGGTGATGCATTCTTTAATCCCACCACTCGGGAGGCAGAGGCAAACGGATCTCTGTGAGTTCCAGGCCAGCCTGGTCTACAAGAGCAAGTTCCAGGACAGGCACCAAACGCTACAGAGAAACTCTGCCTCGAAAATAAAAAATAAATAAATAAATAAGAACTGAAGAGGAAATAGAAATATTAGAAAAAAATATTTGCCCAACTAAACAAGACTAAATACCAGTACGTAGAATTACATTCTTCCAAACTGATGTGGGAGTGTTCTCCTGTATTTTGTATTACTTTCATTGTTTAATAAAGAAGCTGCCCTGGCCTGTAAGATAGGACACAGCCCTTAGGTGGGCAGACTAGACAGAATGGAAGGCAGTGAGAGACAAAGGAAGTGAGAGAGACGCCATGACGTCCCTGATGGAGATAGATGCAGGTTAGACTTTTCTGGTAAGTCACCACCTTGTGGTGACACACAGATTATTAGGAATGGGTTAGTTTATGATGTGAGGGCTAGGCAAGAAGAGGCTAGTGATAATGGGCCAGGGAGAGTTTAAATGAATACAGTTCTCATGTGGTTATTTCGGGTACAAGCAACCAGCAGCTGAGTGGGCCGGCAGCTGGGGGTGGGAGCCAGGTGCCAGAAACACAACCCGCACCTCTCCCCACATAATAATCAAAATTTCAAATGTACTGATGAAGGATATTAAGAGTGTCAAGGGACAAAGAACATGTAACAGACGAAGGCAGAACTATTAGAATTGCTCCTGACTTCTCAAAGGAGACAACAGAGCCAGAAGAGATATAACAAATGTGCTGCAGACTCTAACAGACCGCAGATGTCAGCCTAGACTCCTATACTTAGAAAAATTTTTCAATAGTCATAGATTAAGAAGAAAAGTAAAACATTCCATGATACAAGCAAGTTTAAGCAAAATCTGTTCATAAAGCAAGCCCTACAGAAGGTGCTGGAATTAAATCCAACATAATGATCTTAAATCCAACTAGGAAAACACAGCAAATAAATAAACATGGAATAGCAAAAGGAAAGGAAGCAGAACATGTATACACAGACCCACTCCCATACAGCCCCATCACATGAATCACTGCCATCTCCACCACCAATACCACCAGCAAGAACAACAACAACATGAATCAACAACCATTGTTCAAAATTATCTCTCAATAGCAATGATCTTAATTCCTGAATAAGACAGACCAACAGTATAGATTTGAAAATAGAATCTGTCATTGTGCCACATCCAATAAATACAATATAACATTAAGGATGTGAATAATCTCAAGGTAAAGTGTTGAAAAAATAATTCCAAACAAATGGGCCTAAAATCACAGTGGAGTAGTCATTTTAATATCTGTAAAAGACAGAGCACACCAAAGCAAATCATGAAGGACACTGCATACTCATAAAATGAAAAATCCACCAAGAGGTCATTTCTTAATTAACATCTACATCCCAAACATAAGGTCGCTCAAGTTTGAAAATGAGTCACTTCTGTAGTTTAAATCACATACTGACCTTCTGAAGATGATATAGGGAGAAATCAGTACCATGCTTCTGCCAATAGGCAGGACATCCAGACAAATATTAAACAGAGGGATTCTGAGCAGCTGAAGTTGAAATAACATTGATCTAAAAAATACATCTAACCCAAACACAAAAGAAAATTCTTCTTCTCAGAATTTCTCATGGAAGTTTTGCCAAAATTCACCACATATTCAGACACAAAGCAAGACTCAATATGTAGAAGAAAATTTCAATAACTCTCTATCAGACTACCATGGATTAAAGCTGGATATAAAAAACAACAGAAACAACAAAGAGTTTAGCATGTCATGATAACTTTATTGAATGAAAAGTGGTCAGGGAATAAGAAAGAAACCAGACTTTCTGCAATAGAATAAAAATGAATACACAGCTTACCTAAACACATCGGGCACAGTGACAGCTGTGGTAAGAGGTAGGTTCAGAACACTAGTTGCCTACCTAAAAAATCAGAGGCCTAGAATAACAACTTGGCAGCACCTGGGTTTCCCCAGAACTTAGAGAGAAGGCGCACCCAGAAGTTATAGCTGGCAGAAAACAAACAAGAACAGTACTGCAATTAGTAGCAAGGAGAACACAGAGTCAGGGGGACAAAGGGTTGCTTCTCTGAGAAAATTAATGAGATTGAAAAAACAAAAGCAAGCAAACAAAAACCATACAAATTAACTAAAAGGCAGGGATCAGATATCCAAATATACAATAACTGATTTTACCTAAGAGCGATGCCATGAGCTAGAACATATATCTGCTTGGGTGACCAAGAATCAATAACTAGTCAGTCCAGGGACCTAGAATAAAAATCAAGTATTACTGTTCTAAAAAGAGAACAAAACAAACAAACAAAAGAATAGTGATAAAACAACCCTGAAGGATATTCTGCTAAACTCAGAGATGGGTGCTATCATCAAAGTGGAGTTCTCCTGCAGCAGAGGACAACAAATATAGAGACTCACAGTCAGAAATAACATACAGAATAAAAGATCTGAATGAGATGCCTTCATCAAATTTCTCACTAGGAATTCAGGGAAACTCACAGAAGCGGGGGCTGAAGAGGACACCTGGAGAGTAAGAGACCCTGTAGATAAATATGAGCAGTGTCCATATGAACACACAGAGACTGAAGAAGCATGCACAGGAACTGTGCAGGTCAGTGTAAGATCCTGTGCATATGTGTTCTGACTGACAGTTCGATAGTTTTAATAGGATTCCGATTATGTGCATGAGTCATCTTCTCATTCTTGTGCCTTCTCTTGTGCTCTTTTCCTTCTGTTGGTCTGTGCTGTCCCAATTTGATGTGATAGTTTTTGTTTTATTTTATTATGTTTTACCTAATTTAATATCTCTTAGAAGTCTGTTCATTTCTTGTGAGACACATAAGGAGAGTTGATACCAACGGGTGGAGAGGTGGGGAGGAAATAGTAGGATTAAAGAGTGTGCAAACAGTAATCAGGTTTGTTTTGTGATTGAAGAGGCCATTTTCCATAAAAGAAGAATAAAAAAAAGATCTCCAAGTCTGCTGCTATGAGGCGAATCACTTTGTTCTCCACCATGATATCTTATTTCACTGTTAAATATTAAACCTATGTAACCATGACTGAAACTGTAATTTTAAATAAACCATTACAAAATTAAGTTGACTTTCTCAAATATCTTGTCACAATGATGGAAATTAGCTAACAAATAGCACTAAGAGTTTTGTCAGTATTTCCAGGGGATGGGCCCCTTAAATGGTTCTCCACTGCTTTATGGTCAGCCCTAATTTCATTGATATTTATTTCATTCTTTTAATTATATTCTACTGATTAGCAGCAAATTTGGTTTCCTAAATCATGCTTTGTCTGCTCACTAAAGATTCTTTCAATTTGGTTTTTTTCTGTGTTTTGGTTCACTAGGATTTGGATTTTTGTTGTTTGCTTGCTGTTGTTTTCTTTTTTTTTAACTTTTTTTTTTTGAACACTTAACTTATTTGATGTTGTCATTAGTTGCCCCAAGTCTGACATGGAATTTTGTGGGTTAAGATAAATTTATAATAACTTATTTTATGATAGATCCAGGAAGATCACATGATAGCATTTTATCATGTAATTACTTGCCTTTACAAAACATGATCCTTACAGAAGATATTTTTACTGATCCCGATATGCACTTCTTATCATCTTCTCAGGAGAAAGATGAAGTATATAGTCATGGGAGAGAATATAGTTTCTCTATGTATGTTTCTAAGGCTAATCCAGTACCTCACAGTTAATTTTCAATTAATTATTTTTGTGAGATGCTCTCCATTTCTTTTAGTTATAATGTATTTTTTTTTCTGAAGAAGTTCCTGAGAGAAAAAAAAATTAGCATTTTTTCTGTTAAAATTACTTGTTCATGTTTTTAGAAATATCCTTATTTATTTCAGCAAATCAATTATGACTGATGAAGTATTTGAAGCACAGTTAAAATGTGAGTAAATCTAGAAATATTGAAAGATGCTTTTATGGATATTATTGTGCCATTTTGTATGTCTTTTGAATCTTTGGTGATTATGAAGAGTAATGTCAGACATGATGCCAGTATAGTGATAGGACCCTGGATAGTCTTCAGCGTTTAGACTAGAACAGTGAGAAACAGGAAAGAGATCCGTATGCTACTTGCACCACATGGGATAATGGTTACCTTTATAATATTGTTTAGAAAATGCATTGTTCAGAGAGTCATTATTTTATGGGTGTTTCATATAAAATGTAACCCCAGATATATTAACTAATAGGCAATGAAATAAAACCGAATCGATACATATCCAAAATATGTGCAACAAAATATATAGCAATGGGGAAATTTTAACTTTGAATGGAAACTAAGTAAACCTTTACTCGACTTATGATATAGGCACAAGGTTTATCAAAGTAGTCTGTGAAAACTAGTCACAGAATCATTTTTAAAAGTAGGTTATATTTTTATATATGTAAAATGCAATTCTAAGTGTTAATTCATCTGAAAGCTCTGAAGACATAATCAAAATCTAGTAGAGCCCTTAGGGCATCTTACTGATCTGTGGGAACATACCTGCTAAGGATATAGTCAGATCTAGAAAAAAATAAAGAACAAAAGTAAACTTTATAGAAAGAATAGAAAATCTGCTTGTTACTATAAAGTCAGTTTAAAATGAAAAATATTATATAAGATAATCACAATTGTTCTTTTGTTGTTTGATTACACCAGGTTTCTCACTTGAGAACAAAACTTGCTAAAATTTTTATAGTCTACATTTTGCAACATAATGATTTTAATCTTCAATTTGTAATCTTCAAAAATTTTAAATAGATATGAAATCATGAGTTTACTTGTAAAAAGTTGATGGTATAAAACTAAACATGATGATTTCTTAAAGATTTTAGTACATAATCTTTGTCTAACTAACACACTCATACATCCATTCTTATTATTAGACTTTGACATCAACTTGAAATAGCTCTCAGATAGTCCTGGTATAAGGGTCATCCTTTCTGTTTAAAACCTTCTTTCCGTAGGGATTCCTTCTCATTTTGATAAAGAATGTTCTCCAAGAAATTAACTAAAGGCACATTAGTAGTCTCAATATTCTATGCTGTTTTTCTCTTTGGAAGTATGGGTATTAATTTCAAGGCTTTAAAAGTTTTGTTAAAAACTTAAAGTATAATTTATTACTTGAAGTATTTTAAATAATTATTGTGTATGTGTGTCCATGATATGTATATGGGCATAGAGAATGAGAAAAAATGGAAATCAGAGAACAACTTTGTGTAATTCATCCTATTTTTCTACTTTACATGGGTTTTGAGGACTGAAACTTAGTTATCAAGATACCAAGCATCTTTATCTTGAGTCTCTCTTCTAACTGTTGTCCACTGCAGAAAACTATCTTCTGATTAACACAGATAAGTGTATAATCATAGCTCTTTAGAAAGAAGTTTGGCTAAATGCTCTTTTAGTATAACATCAATAGTAAATTATCCTTTACGGCCTATAATTCAGCAGCCTGAGATATTTCTTGAGTTTATTGTACAAGATCATGCTTCAAAGCCAATAAAAATTAGGTTGGCTATATTGAAAAGTGTCAGGCCGCTATTGCCCTGGTGTTCATATTCTTGTCTAGTAGGTCGGTACTGGAGCATTTATACTCTACAACTAGGAAAGACTGCTGCTACCTTCAAATTTCTTTATTTTCAAACAAGGGCTATCTTTGTAATTAGATGATACGTCAAATCTATTTCTGAACTTTATTTCCTCATATTCCTTTAGTTTGTGCTTGATTTAAACTCCTTGAGGAATACATACTGCTTTTTGTGTTGTATAGTTACTTTTTTTCATATGAAAAAGTAGCATGTTACTTCAATAAGACTTTCTCCAGCCAATAAGGCCCATTGTGTTGTCAAGTTAGCTATACTACATGATTTTCTCATGAAACTCTACATAGAGAGACTCAAGTTTAGTAATAAATCTTTATTTCTCCTTATTTAGAATGCCTTTAAACACTTGCTTATGTTTCCATCCAATGACTTTAAAATATACTTGTGATATAACAGTTGAATAAACATATTTTCAACCATAGATACATTTTCATAATGTAGTTTATAAAATTTATGTGAAAAAATAGCTGTCATCAGCGTTATATAATGCTTCTTTATTCTGGAGATTAAAAAAGTGAAGTAAAGTTTAATCAGTTTAAAAGCCTACCTCTTATTCCAATATACAAATTTTTTTCTGTCATTTAATTGGCATTTTTTGGGCAGGGGTTACCTCACACCGAATGATTTTTCCAATACTGCACATTTACTTGCAAATTTCATAGTTTTGTTCATCTTAAGAGTTAAATAATATTCCCTTGTGCAGCTATATCTCATTTTCACTATCCATCCATGGGGGGATAGACATCTAGACTCTTTCTATTTTCTGGCTATTGTAATTAGAACAGCACTGAAAAGAGAAGTACAGCTATCTATGTTGAATTTTTCAATGTTTTAACTTAACTTTTAATCTTACTCTTTCAGAATTTTATACATGTACACCAAGCATTTTAATCAAATCTGTACCAATTCCCTATTGAAGAATTCCAAGTTCCTATTCCCTTAAAAATCTCCTTCCTATCTTTGTGTCCTGTTATTTTGTTGTTCAGAATGTTCAATGGATTCAAGTTGGGAATTCTTCTGTGTAAATGGGTGTAGGACTATATAGAGAGCATGGGAAACCTATCAAAAGCTACTCCCCCTCAAAAAAGTGATTTTCTTTCCCCAAATAGCCACAAATGCCAATAACTCCTCAATTAATTTTCAGCATTCTGAGACCATGCACATCCATGTTGAAATTTTTAACTTCAATTAGTACAATTCATATGTTAGTAACCATGGCTAATTTGTAAACAAATTAAAATATAATCTTTAAAAGAGGAGTTTGAACAGTGCTAGCCTACCTGATGAATAATTCTCCTCTCAGAAGTCGTGGGTTTTAAATGAAAACTCTAGTGCCCAGCACAAATTACCTCCCTACAAATCATTAGTCAAGGAAGCCCCACTGTACTCAAAGCATCACTGGCTCTTTTAATGGTTCTTGGTTGCTCTCTGTAACTAGATGTTCAGATCCAATTATGGAAGACACCAGATTTTGGTTGCAATAAGTAAATAAATAAATTTGACCTGATCAGAAAACACTCTCTATGCTGACTAGATATCATGGTGTCGAAGATCATAGGTAGGTTGCTGGGGGAAAAGCATCAATTGTTTTACCAATTAAAGAATACCAAATATATAAGACTGCCTTGACAGTGAAGATGTGGCTATTTTTAAGTTAGTGACAATCAACTCTTCTCTTTGTTAGGGTTAAGCTGTCTTTGAAATGAGAGAATGTATTGCCTAGTACTTCTTATGTATATGGAGGTCATAACAGTAATATAAATTTTGTTATACCTTAGATAGTGGAAGTGTGGGGATAAGATTTTGTTGACTTTATAAAAGCTACAATTAACCTGGAGGGTAAAACTTCAACAAAAAATGTTTTTATTTGATTGGACTATTTGTATGTCTGTGGCATTTTTTTAATGGCTGATTGATACAGGATGAGCCCAGACTACTGAAAATGGTGCTAGCCTAGGCAAGCATACTTTGGTTGTATTAGAAAAGAAACTGACAAAGCCACAGGGATCAGACTATAAAACAGGTACTCCCACGGTGTCTATTTCATTTTCTGATTCTAGGTTCCTGTACTGGCTTCCCTTGGTGATGGAATATACAATATAAGGTGGAATTACCCTATCCTCTCCAAGTTGACTTTGATTATAATGTTTTATCACAGAAACCCAAACCAAACTAATATATGAGAAAAGACAGGTTTGGTGAAATTCTAGATATTTTACAAAAACTTGAATGATTGAAGGGGAATAAGCTGTGTTTTGTGTATGGAATAAGGATTTGCAAAAGAAGAAATTGAAAGTAGAAAGGAAAATATGAGTTTATACAGACATGCTAAGAGCTGGCATATGAAGAAAGTGGTTATACGCTGAGGAAGAGTTGATCAAAGGAAGATATGTAAAGTTGTACTCTGTCAAGTTTGATAAGAATTTCCTAAAAATGAGCAAAAGCAGAACTGGGGGTTTTAGTTCTGATTTGATAGAAGACAAGTTTTTAAAAGCGTATTCACATGTTGACAGGACGTTAAATTTTTACAAATATTTCGATTTTTAATTATACTTATTATCTTATTTCCATTACTAATTAATGACGATTGTAGAGAAGCAAGCTTACATACATGTATATGCCATGCCTTGATATATCTCTTCACGTGTGCTTGAGTCTCAGAATCATAGTCCTCATTCTCTGCCTCTCTTAGCACCCTTCACCAGCCAAAACCTCTCTCTTCTGTAACCTAATAGCCATCATTCTATTTGGCCCATCTACAAGTTTCATTAGTTATTTCCTTAGATGAGAGTAATTAGAACATGTAACAATTATGGTTCTGCATGTCGTGTTTTACTTAACATTGTATACTCCATTTTCATCCACGATTCTTAACTTGGAGATTTAATATTACTTTTAAGCTGGTAGCATTCTATTGTTTAAACCCTCTAATATTCTTCCCTTCATTTAACAACTATCCTCTAGATTGGGTATACACTTTGAGAATTGAGATTACTGTTCCTGCAAACACCATTGTGTAAGCTTTTTTGTTTGAAGGATTTTATAACTTTTAAGTATATATCTTAATAGTGTACTTTTGAATATTGTGGTTGTTCTCTATTTGTTTGATAAATTTGCATAGTGTTTGCCATGATTACTCCATGAATTTACATTCATGTTAAGAATACATATGATATCTCCTTTCTACAAATCTTTAATCTTCATTTGTCATTCACTGTCCCCTTGATGATTAATATTTTATTTGTGGATGGAAATCTCTGTAGACTTCTTTATTTTCATTTTATGATTAGTGAAATTCTACTTTGCTTTTAATCATTTATGTGTCTTCTTTGAGAATTGTCTTTTTAGATTTTTTTTAGGAGTGAGGGGTGTGTGTGTGTGTATGTGTGTGTGTGTGTGTGTGTGTGTGTGAGAGAGAGAGAGAGAGAGAGAGAGAGAGAGAGAGAGAGAGAGAGAGAGAGAGAGAGACTGTGTGTCTGTGTGTCCTGCTCTCAATCCCAAGAACTTTAGCCTGTTATCAAACCTGTTTACTCTAGGGCAGCAGCTCCTGGTTACATCCCTAGACCAGCATAAATTTAGTAATATTAGGTTTTTTTTCTGTTTAATTGTTAGTTTTTTGTACTTTTAGATTAATTTAATTGCATATAAATGTCAAGTTTTCAGGTTTAATTGGGTCCTTTGGTAGATTTTGGATTGATTATTTTAGTTTACTTTTTAAATTTCATTTTACATTTCATCCACAGTTCACCCTACTCCTCCACACGCCTTCCACTAACTCCTCCCATCTCACCCCCTATCCAATCCTCCCAACAGGTAAGGGCTCTCATGGGAAGTCAACAAAGTCTGTCACATTAAGTTGGGGCAGGAGCAAGCCTCTCCTGCACTAAGCCTAAGCATGTCATTCTAACGTGGGGAATGGGTTCCAATAAGCTAGCTCATGCACCAGGGAGAGATCATGGTCCTTCTGCCAAGTACCTCACAGATAGTTTAATTTTCATCCCTTCTCCCACATATGAAGGGCCTAGGTTAGTCCCATGCAGGTTCCACAGCTTTTGGTCTAGAGTTCATGAGTTTCCATGAGCTTGGTTCAGCTGTCTCTGTAGATTTCTCCATCATGTTCTTGACCTCCCTTGCTCATAAATTCCCTCCTCACTCTCTTTAACTGGATTTCCAAAGTTTGGCCTAGTTCTTGGTTATGGATCTCAGAATTTGGTTATTTAAGTTCTTGGATGAAGGCTCTGTGATGATTATTGGGGTATTCACTAATTTGATTACAGGGAAGGGCAGTTCACTATTGCTGGGAATCTTAGCTAGGGTAATCCTTGTGGATTCTTGAGAATTTGCCTAGCACAAAATTTGTCCTTAACCCCATAGTGACTCTCGCTATCAAAATCTCTCTTTCATTGATTTTTATGTATAGTTAACGAAAGAGATTTGCTGTTGTTCTGCATATGGCTGCTCAGTTATCACGATTACCACTAATAATAGGGTATTTTCAAAATTTTATGTTGTTGCTGGACTTGCAAAATTGTGTGCATGCTTATTCTCATAAGTAAAACACTATATTTGGAAAACAAACCTGTATAGTTAATCAAATTTTTTTCTTTCAGTGCAACTTTGAGGTGAAATGATTCTGAGGGTTTCTAACTGATAAAAAGAGTTTATTATTTCTATCTCAAAATTATAACACCCATGGCCCTGGATTTATTTATGTAGTTATTTGAATACCCCTTTTAGAAAAGGATGAGTTTTCTAAATGGATTCATAAATAGGAACATGGTCAATATGACCAAAATTAAAAATAAAATAGTTGCTGTTATATAACATATAGTTCACCAAAACCATGCCTGAAGTGCTACTGAGAGATTTATTTTTCTAAATCTACTTACAGAAACTTTTGAATCACTGTGCTTGAACTACTACTCTGATGAACATAATAAATTCATTAAAAAAAATCTACCTAAGAGTGATTTGTGTTTCATAGGGATGTAAGGGAATAAACTGCAAATTATATTATCCAATTATCTTTACACTTGCACTAAAGTAAACCTCTATTTCAATTCCCAGTTTAGCAGATCATTTCAAGGTGGTGTTAAATATGTAGCAGCTGGAAGTTGCCAAATGAACGCGCTGAATGAGCGCATTTGACTGAAGTGTGCACTATCTCTTTTGACACGCATGTAATGATAACACATTTTTCTGGCAGCTGGGTTCCCCAGGGCTAAATGAAACTGCTATAGTAGATAAAACAGCCTGCTTATATAATGACCATAAAACACTCTGGATATATTTCAGGAAAAAAAAAAAACATCTCAATCGGATGACTGATTTTAAGAGAGGTTATATTTTACAATTCATTAAGAAAAGACATTTTTTCTATTTTCTGCATAGAATTTTGAATAATAGCAATATGTGAAAATATTCGATTTATATTTTCTAGACTAATCTCAAAAGTTACTTTACACATCAATAAAGGGTTTAACAAATATTTATTAAAATAATTTTATTTATTTAAAATAATTAGAGTCCAATGGGCAGCAGTGACACATGACTTTAGTCGCAGGACTGTAGAAACAGAGGCAGGTGGATCTTTGTGAGTTTGACGCCATCCTGGTCTACAAAGTGAGTTTAAAGAAAACCAGGACTGTTACACACATAAATCCTGTCTCAAAAATAGTCAATAAATAAAATTAGTTTTCATAACTTATTTTTTCTTATTGTCGAGAAATAAAATATCATACACTTTTTGGTGCTCATTCTAAATTTTTAAGTCTAAACTTGAGAGATAATAAAGGGTTTTCTTTTTAACTATCACTAAGTAATTTTTAGAACGGTGGTTGTTATTGAAAAAATCATTTCTACTCAGATACAAAATTTGAATTTTGATTATTTTTAACTCCCCAGAGTCAGACATTCTAAAAACAAAAATGCTAGTGATATGAGAAAAAATGTCATGGGGTCTGAGGAATACAGTATATTTTTATGAGCATACACTTTTCTGAATCAAAGAATTGAACGAATCTTCTACATAGGCACTTCCAGATTACTATCTGCCATGCTGCAGAATACATAAATTGTGTAACTTTTCCTTTGCACTACAGATAGTTATAAATTAAATGATTTTGAAATGCTAATTGTCAGTTAAGAAGTTGAGATCACATTGAGAATTCCTTAGTACTGGGCAATCCCTAATGAAGTAATACTCTTCTAGATGGCAATTTTAAATCAATTTAAAGCAGTGCCGGCTAACGGTGAGTTCTTGTGCGTAGAACACTCACATTAGTTCACTACTCCAAGTGTGGGGATTGGGTTTTCTCTTTAATAATGGTGGTAGATACTTGAATAATTAGAGTAATTTTCTCTGTCTCAGTCTCTAAATCAGCATGGACATGGTTTTTGTCCCATTACATGCCTATTTTTTATGCATTTCCATTTCATTTGTTGATATTTCTCACTCTAGACCAGGATGACTAGACATAACATGTCTGGAAAGCTATTTTGTCCTTTTTTTGCTTTTGCTATAATTAATTTTTATAACATAATATATCCTGATTATGGTTTGCTCTCCTTCTACACCTCCAAGTTCATTCCCACCTACATTATTATCCAGATCTACACCCTTTCTGTCTCTTGTTATATTACAGATAATCTTCTAAGGGATAATAAAAAATAAAAACCAATATCAAAATAGAACAATGCAATTATACAGAAGTAAAAGAACACCCAGAGAGGTTCAAGAAACAGATAAAAGTCCTGAGACTCACTGGTTACACAATCAGAAATCTCATATAAACACAAAATAGCCACAATGTAAAAATAGAAAAGAAATATAAAAATGGATACAATTAAAAGGAAAAAATGAAATAAAAAGAAAGAAAAGGAAAGGAAATCCATTGGACCGTCCTCCCCTCTCATCCTGTTAGCCTGGTTCTTTTCTACAGTAACCTTCCCTGTGAATCTGCTAACCAAGTGTGACAGAGAAAGAAGTAGGTCAGCCAAGCAGATAACACTAACCAATAAGTAAAAGCCCTGTGTGATAAAATCTGTTGGATGTCCAAGAAAGAAACTGCAGATAACAGAAGATGAAAAGATCTCCAATGCTCATATATTGGTAGGAATAACAATCTACCTAAGCAATCTACAGATTCAATGCAATTACCATTAGAATCCAAACACAATTGTCCACAGACGTTGGAAAGACAGTTTTCATCTTCATATGTGGACACAAGTATGATGTATACACATGTGGGCAGCATTAAGTGGACTTAGTGGGTAATAAAAAAGAAACAAAGTTGGGAAGAAATGAATTTATGGTAAGATGGGGGTTATGAGGGGGAAATATTTTATTGTTGTTATTTTATTTAATTAATTTATTATTTTTACTTTGTGACATCAGTTTTCCCTCCCTCCTGTCCTCCTATTCTCTTCCTAAATTCCCTCTCCTCTTTTGTTTCTGCTCAGAAAGGGGCAGGACTTTCATGGGTATCAACAAAGAATGACATATCAGTTTTCTGTAAAACTAAGTACCTCCCCTTGTATTAAGGCTAAGCAAGGACATTCAGTATGAGGAATAGGTTCCCAAGAGCCAGTCAAAATGTTAGGAACAGTTCCCATTCCCATTGTTAGGAATCTCACAAGAAGACTAACTACACAACTGTTACATATATGTAGAGGGCCTATGTTTGTCCCATGCACGCTCCTTGGTTATCAGTTCAGACTCTGTGAGCTCACATGAGCCAGACTAGTTGCTTCTGCGGGTTTTATTGTGATATTCTTGACCCCTCTGTATCCTACAATCCTTCTACCCTTTCTTCAGCTGGATGCCCTGAGTTAGCCTAATGTTTAGCTGTGACACTGCATTTGTTTTTTATCAGTTCCAACTGGGGTAGGCACCAATCTGACCACAGAAGATGGCCAATCCCAGCTTTATATCCACTATTGTAGGAGTCCTTTAGCTGGGGTCATCCTTCTATATTTCTGGAAGTTTCTCTTACATCAGGCTTCTATCTGACACTGAAAGGGAGGGAGAACATGGTTTAAGTATGATCATATTTTGTTTTAAAAAAAGTGTGAAATGTTCAAGGAAAAAGAAAAATTTGACCAGCTATGGTGGCCCATTCCTCAATCCCAATCCTTTAATCCCATTAATTTAGAGGCAGTGGCATGTGGATCCCTGTGAGTATGACATTACCATGGTCTAGATAACAAGTCCCAGGACAGCCAGAACTTTAAAAAATAAAAAGGAAGAAAGAAATAGTTAATAGGAAAATTAAACCTAAGCCGGGTAATAGTGTCACATTCAACATGCTTTTATTCACATGACTTATGGTTGAGCTGGTGGATCTCTATGAGTTGGAGGCCAGCCTGGTCTACAGAAGGAGACAAGCATAGACAGAGCTGTTTCATAGAGAAAACTTGTCTTGAAGCAAATAATTGAACAAGAACAAAAAGTAAATTTTAAAAAAGGGAAAAAGAAAGAAAAAAAGAAGGAAGAATATGAAAACCACATTTGTCTTTCCTGCTACCATAGGAGCATCCTGAGAATGATGATGCCAGTGAATTACACAGTTGGTCTTCACTAGCCTTCCTCTTCTCCAGTATCACCTCCCCAGTCTTATGTCCAACTTTGAAGCTAGACACGTACTGCAGGTTCCCCATCCTTCCTGAACCCTGTATCTCCTGGGAACTACACAGAACACAACTCTCACAAATTTCCTCCCTCATCCCATCTCTTTTCTTCAACAGCCAACACCCAGAGTCAAACTCTGTTTTCTCCGGAAACCTGCTTGCCACACTAATCTGGGAATCAGGTACGTAGACTCCACTCTTCTTTCTGTTCTCTAATTGTGATTACACAGACTTATACTCATTCCAGTAGCAGACAACTGGCTGTAACCTCTCCTCCCTGTCTGTTCCCCTTCCTAGGGAAATGCAAAGGTCCTTGTAGAACACCATGGATCTTCTCTCCTGCGGGCTATCTCAACTTTCTTGCTAGCTCATCTCCATCTCTTTGAATCAACTCCCACTCTCCAGAAATACATTCAAAATGGGATCCCCAGTAGCCACATCTTTCAGTGTCTAGGAAGAACTGGTTACCAGGAAATTTACAGCCAACACACTCCCTAACAAAACACTAAACAAAGCAAAGATATCAGCAATTAGAATTTAAAAAAAAAAAACCCTTAAACTCAGATGCTTAGATGCCAATGTAGAAACACAGTTAATAACATCCTGGAAAATACATCTCTAACAGAGCCTGTGTTCTCTATTGCAATAGGCTGTGAAATACAATACAGTTGAAACACTATACCAGAAAATTCAAAATAGTTATTAGGTATATGTTCAGGGGTCATATATGGGATTAGAATAAATTCATGACACCCCAAACTTCAACTTCCACCTGCCTCTCCTCTGACATAGCCACTAGAAAGAATAGTTCATACCTGTATGATCCAGCTATAACACTCTTGAGCATATACTTAAAGAATGTTTTATCCTGCCACAGAGAGACTTGCTCAACCATATGCACTTCTGCTCTATTCAAACAGTCAGTAATTGAGAACAGTCTAGATGGCAATCAATGATTGAATGGACATAAGGATAAAGAAAATTTGCAAATTTGCAGAGTGAAAAATTGTCTAGATTTTTAAGGAAATTTATTTGTTGGTATATAAATGCAGCTAGAAAAAAATCATCCTGATTTAGTTAACAACAGATCTCAAATGGGAAATATGGTATGTGTTTGTTCATATGTGGATTTCCACTGATAAAATGTGAATAAGAGGGCTATAATCAATATAACAAGGATGTCAGGTATAAAGTAAGGAAGTAGTGAGGTATGGATCTCCCTACGAAAGGTGAATAAAACAGGTATGTATTTATTGAGGATAACTGGAAATGTATGATGAAATTGAGAATGGGAGAGAAGAACTATAATATGGGGAAATATCTAAAATTTAGTCCAGTTGAGGTATCATATGTAAACCATACACATTAAAGATCCATAAAATATATAACTATATGAAGGTGATTTAAATAAAACCACAAAACAATCTACATGGAGCTCCTGATGTATGTATCTTGTTGTCAAATGAAGCTTCCACTTTCAGGAATAGGTTACATACAATCAAGTTGTTGGCCAAAGAGAACCCCCAAACAAACCAGGCTATTGCCAATTTATTGATTACTCTCCACAAAATGACAGTCATTGCTGAAGACAACAGGTATCCAGCTACTAAACACGGAGTCATACTTATAATTGCCTAAAGCTTCAGATTGCTGATCAGCATTTATGGTTATGGAAGGTACTCTTCATGCTACTAAAGTTGAAAGGCAAATATAACTACAAATGCTTCAATCTACAATGATGACTTGGCTTTAGGATAGGCTAGTTCATTAGTGGAACAACACTTGTGGTAACCAAACAATATTTTATTGGATTCAATGCTGCTCCATGAAATGCCAGCCACCATAGACACTGCTTATGTAGCTAAGAAACTGAGAATAGACAGGACAGGAACCTAGAGGAAAATCAAGCCCTACTGCTAAAAAACCAAGTACTATTCTGCTAAAGGAAAATAGCAATATAATTACTCATAACAGCATTCTGTTGTGGCTATAATCAATGTCTTGCTAAGCCATTATCGAAACGCTTCCTTCTGCAGTAGATGGAAAATGCAGAGATATACAATGTGCAAAGTGAGTGACATTGGGACACTTAGGCCTGAATGAGATGTCCCCATCAATCCCTGCACTCAGGACTCAGGTAACACTGAAGAAAAGGATTTGAAAACGGTATAGTAGCCAGAGAAAATGGAGGGTATCTGTGAAACAAAGCTTTCTAAACACAGCAGGGATGAAACAAATATGAACTCAATGATGTGGGAAGCATGCACAAGGCTTACACAGGTCCAAACAAGATGAGATTTTAGTGCTGAGAGCAGATGAGAACACATACCCTGACTGGTGTAGGAGGTCCTTCTGCTTGTGTGTTGCTTTCATTGGTTAATGAATAAATAACTGCCTTGGACTAGTTGATAGGGAGGTAATTAGGTAGGCGGAGAAATCAGAACTGAATGTTGGGAGGAAGAAGGGCAGAGTCAGAGAAGCCATGGATCCTTCATTGGAGATGGATGCCACTTAGAATCTCTGGTAAGCCACGGCCATTTGGCGATACACAGATTAATGGAGATGGATTAAACTAATATGTAAGAGTTAGCCAATAAGAAGTCAGAGCTAATGGCCAAGCAGTATTTTAATTAATACAGTTTCTGTGTGGTTATTTTGGGTGTGAACTAGCTTGGCAACTGGGACAAACAAGGGGCCCCCTCTCTCTTGCAACACCTGACCCTACCCCAGAAACTATCAACAAATGATTATTTCATGCAATAAAAATTTACTTTTCTCCAATGGAGTGCTTCTTAGCATTAAAAAAAAAAAAAAAAAAAATTCTAAGGGCAGGCCCCAAGTCCAGCAGTGAGGGTCGAAAGAAAACAAACTCAATGGCATTTTGAATGTTTTGTTTGTTTGTTTGTTTGTTTGCCTGCTAATTTGTTTTGTTTGTCTCATATTATTTTTCCTTGTCTTTTTTTTCTCTCAAAGAACTTTGCATTCATATTAGAGTTTCAGGTTTTCTGGTTTTATTGAATTTCTGAATCTGAGTACTTGCCTGCCTAAGGAGAGAAAAAGCCTGTATATTTGGAGGTAAAGAGAACAGAGGAGAATGTGGCAGAAGTTGAGCAATAGAAAACCTTAAGACAGTGGTTTTTGACCCATGGGTCATGATCCATTTGGACCCAAATGAACTTTTCACAGGTATCTCCTAAGACCATAGGAAATCACAGTGAGTTACATTAAAATTATGACAGCAGAAAAATTACAGTTTGAAGCAGATATGAAAATAATTTTATGGTTCATGGAGAACTATATTAAAAGGTCATAACCTTAGGAAGGTTGAGAGTCATTGCCTTAAGAGCGTATGACAAAAAAGTCTATTTCAATGCAAAAGAAAATGAATACTTTATAACAGCTAAAAATAAAATGCTCCCCAAACTAGAAAAATATTGAAGAACAAAACTATATGAGATTTTCTATATAAAATATGGAAATATAATGGAATATATAAAAATTTAGTTAGTGCTTATTTAAAAAATGAGAAAATAGAATTTCATAACAACAGTAAATTGCAAATAATTGATTGTAAAGGAAGAAACAAGAAGCTTGAGAATGTAACAATATAGAATAAATGTGAAAGAAATGGCAAGTCTTAAATTTTTAAATTCTATATTTTAATTTTATAAACTTCATTATAAAAAACTTTAAAAATCAATACAAGCACCACACACCAATAAGAACAACACAAAATGCTTATACAAGTCAGTAAGATATTTACCTAGAGGAGGCTTTTGGAAGAGATAGGAATTTCACATTAAAATTTACACTTAAAGTGTCATATAAATTTTATGTACTTATTTGCCACCAGAACCAAAAGAGAACACAATAACAATAACAAAAATTAGAATTAGAATTGGGGAAACTTGGGCTTTATGTCCTCTTTCATAACGCATATTTGTAATCCCAATTCTGTTATTAGCTTTTCTTGTCCTCTTTCTGTCATACTATACTATATAAACACATGTTTTGATAGACTTTGCATCTGAGAAATACCCTATTTTTATGCCTTATTTTTGTCTCTTAGAACAGTGACAATGTTTCTTACATTCAAAAGTAGTAGGCTATTAAGAGCAGCTCAAGAAGGATTCATAATCACTGTTCTCAAAACTGTATACAAGAATACCATAATCACCACCTAACTACTATGTACATTAGATCCATATTCACCATCCTAACAACTGTGTACACAAGTTCCATATTTACCATTCTAACAACTGTGTATATGAGTTCCATAATCACCATCCTAACCACTGTGTCCACAAGTTCCATATTCACCATTCTAACAACTGTGTATACGAGTTCCATAATCACCATCCTAACCACTGTGTGCACGAGTAAAAAAATCATCCTGAGAAAGAAAAGGAAAATCAACAGACTGAAAAGAGAATGGCATATTTTTAAGTAGTTTGAAAACAGTATAATATTTGCATAGAGATGAAGTTTCTGGTACATTTAATTTTAACAAAGTTAAGGGACAAATATTATTCAAATATATTCAGAAATCTCAGCAAATTGGTACCTATACTGTGGAATAGAAACAGATATCTTACAGTTAGATTTTTTTTCATAAACATAAATTAAACAGGCCTCATTAAATTCTAAATGTGTCACTGTTCTCCTCAGTAAAATAAACTGAATTGACATTTGATTTTTAAGATCTATCATTCTGTAAGACAGGAGTATAACATTTGCTAACTTATGACTGCAATTCAAAACATTACTTTAACACTATAATTTCATTAAAATTATTAACATATCTACATATTTTTCCAAGAAACTCAGATTTGTAAAACTGAAGTCCTTTTCTTAAATGATTTATCTGTAGTAATGTCCTAATAGTAAAAGAAAGTTATGTGAATTGACTTTTACATTTAAAAATGTATACTTGAAATACCTAAAACTTGTAGGAATGTCATATGGGATTCTCCTCTGTATGGTATGAAAACCATTGGTTAATAAAGAAGCTTCTTTGGGCCTATTGCAGCACAGAATATGGTAAGGTGGGTATTCCAAGCAGACAGAGAAAGAGAGAGAAGTTGGTCTCAGGGAGAAGCCATGTAGCTGCCTCGGGAGACAGATGCCAGACACTGTCTTACCAGTAGTAAGAAAATAACTTACCAGTAGTCCACAACCACATAGTAATACACAAATTAATAGAAATGGGTTAATCTAAGACATAAGAACTAGGTAGAAATGTGCTTAATCTATTGGCCAAAGGGTATTGAAAATAATTTAGTTTCTGTATGATTATTTCTGGTCTGGGCAGCCAGGAAACAAACAAGAAACCTCTGGCAAGAATTGGCTTCAACTTGTCCAACTAGATCCACTTAAAACTTGATGGAGTTTGGGAAGATATTCTAGACACAATAAAGCAGAGTTTAATGCAGCTTCCTGCTCTGTTTGCTGTCAGCAAGCAGAGATGTGGCTTCTTTAAGAGGTTTGTGACTCAGCTGTAGTGACAAGCGTTGAGCAGTTTCCTTAAGGGAAGACTAGTTCATGTTAGTTTCAGGAACAACACCGGCTCTTTTGGGGGATTGATGCCCAACACCCACTTCATGTCTAGAAGCTTGTATGCCTTCTCAGCTTTAGGAGGAAAGTAACTGAAAACATGCCCACAGCTCAGTGTCCCCTACCTGGGAAGGCAACAGGATCTGATCTCTTAGGAGTGTATAGACAGGGCAGCATGGTGGATTTCCACCACCATACACAGAGACATTTCCAGGCCATGTAGTGTACTGCATGGCAGATTTAGCTTTCACTTAGACAAAAAGGATTTTTTTCTTTATTTAGCTTTCACTTAGATAAAAAGGGTTTTGTCATCCATATGCTGCATGGTGCTACCCAGAATTGAGGTGGTGAGGACTGCTTTCACCTGGCAGTCCTAGAACTGGACTATCCCCACCATGTTGAAAGGCAGAGAGAGGAGGAGCCAACTTCCATAGGCACTGCAAACAAGCTATTTACCATTTTAAAAGTTCTCCTGAATAAAAAATAAATACAGATATGCATAAAGACAGATTTAGGGAGAAATAAACCTCTGAATGTGTCACAGTGTGTTTAAAAAATGGACAAAGGCATGAGAGAGGGAAGAAAAAGAATATAGACAGTTATAAAAGAAAGTAACAGACTTTAACAAATAAAACATGCTCTTTAAAGAGACAGTATAGTCACAGATTAAAGGAGTTAAGAAAAATAAGCTACATAAAGATGGAAAATACAGAGTGAGTGTGGATTACGAATATTACTGTATATTCTTTTAATTTTTTTGACTGTGAAGGAGCTAAGTACAGAGATACATTTCATTGTACAGACGGTTAGGCTAAACCAATGTATATGCATTAAAGGTGTCTTGACTTCAAAATTTGAATCTAAGGATTTCTTGCTTTGGAAAATAAATTGTGCTGTTCTTTCCACAAAAGATGAGAACCTGTGGATTTCTTCCAGACTAATGTGGCTTGATGGACCAAGAGCCCCTGAAAGGTTGAGGGGAATACCTCCAAAAAATACTTCATCCAACAGAAAGCAAAAAGCAGTTTAGAAATAACTACACGCAATTTCCCAAATGTTGTTTATAAATGTTTAATTACATTTAAAGGGGCATATGCTATAGAGATGAACACTTCACATTAGTGTGGATCTTGGTCTATGACACAAATTTAAGGTCAATTTTGTTATATGTGTATTTCTGCTCTTCATTAAGGTATTGTGTTTGTGCAGCTCACTTAAAAATGTAGTGCATAAGATATTCAACGAAGTAACTACGGGACAAGTTCAGTTCAGGCACCCACTCCTCTGCTGCCCAAGTACCTAGCTGGGAC
>JAQHUG010000028.1:997944-1012631 GCA_028555095.1 Dicrostonyx torquatus | reverse complement strand
GGTAGTGCCGGGAACAAGGGGAGTAAATGTAAATTTTTCTTTTAACAATAAAAAAGGGAAAAAATGTAGTGCATAATTAAGAAATACAGGTTAACTGTTAATAATCTTAATAGTCAAGTTTAAGTCATATTAGTAAGATTTTTCTAGATGTATAATGTTGTAGGTGAGAGAATGGGTCCTTTGTTTGTCCTGCCTACCCAGCTAGTTTACACCCGAAATAACCTGAAATGATCACACAGAAATTGTATTAATTAAGTCACTGCCTGGCTCATTATCTCTAGCCTCTTATTGGCTAACACTCACATATTGATTTAACCCATTTTTGTTAATCTGCATATTACCATATGGCATTTGCCTACTGGGAAAGATTTGGCATGTCTGTCTCTGACAGCTCCATGGCGGCTCTCCATCTGCCCTTCTTCCCAGCATTCAGTTCTTTCTACTCTAGCTACCTAAAGCTGTCCTATCAAAAGGCCAAGGCCGTTTCTTTAATCAACCAGTGAAAGCAGCACATAGACAGAAGAACCTCCTACATCAGAATAGAGGTGTATTTCAGTTAGATAGATAATTGTCAAATCTTTTTGTTGTGAGAAGGCCACTTTGTCATTTTGAACTCTCCGCAACTCAGACCCAAAATAATCACACAGAAACTACATTATTTAAAGCACTGATTTGCCCATTAGCTCTAGCTTCTTATTTGCTTTTACATCTTAATTTAACCTATCTCCATTAATTGATGTACCACCATGTGGCTGTGGCTTATCTGGTAAAATTTCAGCCTTTGTCTCTGGCAGGGATACATAGTTCCTGTCTAACTCCTCCTTCTTTCTCCCAGCATTCAGTTTAGTTTTCCCCACCTATCTCTATTCCCTGCATAGACCCAAGACAGCTTCTTTATTAACCAATGGTATTCACAGCATACAGAGGGGAATCCCACATCACCTTTCAAAGACCTACATAATATACCATTTAAAGTGTTTTAAGAATTTAAGACTTTTCATGACGTTGAGAAACACCTGCTACTGGCAGCATCGATTACTTCAAGAGGAAGATAGACATCAAAGAGGCTCTTTATGGAGTTTGCTAGACATTTGGGCAAAGAAACTGTTCTTGCCCAGGCTGCTTGATGTTATGCTGTATGAACTGGACATGAAGAACCCACAGAGTAATGACTGCTGAATTTACTTAAAAGTGAGATGGTCCTTTGGAGTTCCTCCTTCATGAAAGAATCTGGTAAACATTCTGCAAAACACAGAAGAAAGTGACTGACAAATTGAAGAGCTCTCTTTGAAATTTCTTACCTCTTGGAAAAGTCAGTAAGCTAAAGATGTGTGCCCCAACATTACAGAAGAATTTTGGGTGACTGTCCTGGCAGCGAGATTTATCTGTCTATTCTAGAGTTTTGGAAGTTCCTTACAATAAACTTCCTATTTATATAGGTAATATTATATCCTATTGGAGTCTTTGATGAAGTTGTAGAATAGATAGTTACAATTATAGTTTTTCTTTGTTACAATAAAATATAAAATCGATATAAATATTGTAACTATTTCTTGGTTGATAATTATTTTGTTGTATCTTGCTGTGTTAAAGTAAAACCTTCCTTTTTATTTAGACAGAAAGGGGGAGGTGATATGGTATTTCTCTCTGTATGCTGTAAATACCATTGTTTAATAAATAAGCTGTGCAGTTTAATAAATAAGCTTTTGCAGTGCAGAATAGGAAAGGCAGGAATTCCAAGCAGATAGAGAAGGAGAAAGTAGGTAGCAGGAGACAGATGCCAGGAGCCAGACAGAACCTTACCAGTAGCCAACAACCACGTGGTGAAACACAGATTAATAAAATGGATTAATTTTCAGTTTCAATATGCTTAAGCTATTGGCCAAACATTATTGCAAAATATGTGATTATTTTGGCTCATGTTTGTTTTTTGTTATTAAATAATTTTCTTAGTAAAATTTATGTAGACAAATTATAATTCAAAAGATATATTAATAAATGCAAATGCATGTACATCACACTCATATAAAACCCAGCAATGAAAGATGTTTGATATTAATTATTTTTCATTGGTGGCATAACTTCATGTATTCTGGAAATATGTAATATATATCTAGTGGTTTTAGAATTGGACTGGCTACTTATAGTCATTAACACAAAGAAAGTAGGAGGTGATAGCTATTTTCTTATCAAATGATGTTTAACAATTATAAAAATGCTTGACTTGGCAAAATTAAACTTGAAAGTGCATTTTGGAAGTTCAGACAGGAAAGAAAAAACTATTCTGGGTTGTATAATACAGGAATCTGTCTGAAACACATTTACAGAGCAAAGATGAGAAGTACCAGATTAAAGGTAATGAAAGATAAAAATTGTGAAGACATGAATATGAGAATATTCAGTGAATTTAGATATAAATTGCATGTAGATATTCTTACATGAGCCCACAGTTATCTTTAATTTAATTTAGTGCAATATCTCACTGGAGAATCCTTTGGGCAGACAGCAATTTTCTCTATTGAAATAGCTGGTCTTTCCTTGAAGAAAAATCATAGTTTTGAAGGTTATATTCCTGTCATTGGAGCCCATATACAAGCTATTTTAGAGTGTAAAAATGGGACGATACTCCTTAACTGATAACACCATTCATGAAAATACACAAAACCTCTAGAATTTTCTGTAGAGAATAGTTTGGTATCTGTACTGCTTACAGTGAATGCCATTTTTTATTCAATATGATCCTCTTTATATTAAATAGTTTCATTTTCATAGAATAGTAATCTTTAACAAATGGAATATCTAAGACCTGGTTTCTATATAAAATTAACTTGCATCTATTATTATCAAAATAAGCTCTTATACGGGACTTCCTGCAGTATCTCCACGCCTTCCTGTAGTCTGTCTTACAATGCGGGTTTCATTTATATAACATGGACTGCGTAGATACCATGCAAATGATAACACAACTGTTTCCAATTTTATTAATTCAAAACATTCATTAACTTAGATTAATTAGCAAAGGTGGCATGAAGAAGCCAGAGCAAATATCAAATCAACATATTTGGTCATGATAGCTATGATAAACTGTTATCAGATAATACAAAACAAACAAAAACCCTGATAATATGAGTCAGATGAATAATTAAATGCTACTTACAAATCCACCTGACGTATATGCAATTTTTATTACCTTATTCATTCTAATACAGCAGACATTCTCTGCTAGCTACCAATAAATATCCAGGCTACACCACATGCTTAACTCGAAGCTAGGAACGATTGTTAATAATGCTTATGAATTATTACATAAAATGGCATAAATTATAAATTGTTATTCTATAATAGGAGAAATAAATATAGACTGATGTTGTCTATATTTAATTAGCATGTTATCCTGAACTCTATAAGCCTGCAAAAGGGGTGTGGTCTTAATTTTTTCAAAGCTAGAGATTTCAATTTGCTTGTAGTTGATACATTGGGACTATCTTCCCTCTAGTCTTAGACTGGGTTTTTACGATTTTCCCTCAAAGGAAAAACACATTAAGCACAAGTATAACGCAAATAGTGATATTATTTCTGCATATAATAAGAATAATGGTTAAAAAATTCATGAAAATTATAAAATCTATTAGTAATGTGTTTAATGAAGTTTGGAGAAAGTGTTTAACTGTAAATAGGAATACTGGATGTCAAAAGTTTTGCTTTCTGTAACTGGGAAAACTGGGAACATTTTTAGTGTCACATTATATAAAATCCAGCAAAAAAAAAACTTTCATAAATGCTTACAAGTTTTTAGATATGGTACCTTGGTGCAGTAAAAGTATGATATCTAATACTAAACATATACAAACAGAAATATTGTTAGAGTAGAAGATCAGGAAAAAGTTGCAAGTCTTGAACCCTCATAGATATGTGTGATATAACAGAAAAAATTAATATATTAAGTCTATTATAAAAAAGTGGATACATATTTTAACAAAAGAAGATGATATATTGAAAGGAATTCTTGTTAACTGTCCTTTGTAAATAGGAGTGGTTTTAAAGGAAGTGGTTCAGAAATTAAAAAAAAAGGCATGATGCTATTGATTTCTTCAGTTTTAAAAGAAATACATGGGTCTGTCTCAATTTTATTGATAGTGAAAGAGAAAATATTCCTGTTGGATTTGACACAAATCCATAGTCATACAAAAAGGGGTGTTCAAATAATGTTACTGGTCTTGACAAGCAGAACAAGGTGATTCTTTGGAGAGAAATATGAGCTCACTTCTCAGAATTGCCTTTTGAATAAATAATCCTAAAAAATGCTTGGAATGAATTAGTAGTTAAGGTATTCCTATCTTGACAAGTTCTGCATTATATTTAATAGTAAAAGCATTCTTATTGAATTGTCTCCAAATAGTCAGTGAGGATGGCAGGGCTCCAATTCCACAAGATACAAGTGGAAGCAATTACCTAAATAAGGAACAGGAGACAAAGTCAGGCCAGTAGATCGGATTCTGATCCTCAGAGATTTATACAGACAATTAAAGGTGGCTAGGAAGGAATATTCCATTTTCTCTCAGCTGTTTCACCTTGGTACTGCAATATCACAGGGGAAGTCAGCAAACGAACATACAAAACAAAGCTCAAAAAATTTTGAAAGGTCATGGAAACCATTAAGAGGCTTTATTATTTGATGAAAGACTTTCCACTAGGTCTAAGGTTTCCTCAGCTTTACTAAGAAGGGTATTGCAGAAGCCTCCCAACCTCTTCATATGGTATAACAAGAAAGCAAGTTCTAAGATGTTTAACTCTTTAAACAGAAGACTGGAGAAAATAATATATATTTTAATTCAGAAAAACAGATTAGTAGAACAGTCATCATATACCTATCTTATATATTAAAAGTGATGAATGAGGGGTAGAACATACAACCTGCACACTCTTACCAACATTGAGAAAAAGCATAAGAATGTTTTGGTTATAAATTAAAACTTTTGATCCTGTGCATCCAACATGACACAGTTCATCTTGATAGCATATCTGATTACAATACCAAACCTTCCATTAAAATGTCCATGTACAAGAGTAGTATGGAAGTATCCTCATAACATTAAGTTCCAAAATACTATCTACAGACTTTGGCTTGATTATGTATGTGCAAGGTTTGTGCCAACTTACAGGCAATACTTTCCTAATATAATGCTTCAAAGTTCAGTATGGAAATATAGGCAAATATTTATACATATGAATACACTTACACTTGAACAGTAGTGATGATGCCATATGGAATATAGTGTCATGAACCAAAGAGTTGGAAACAAGAATCACTACTTTTCATTACTTTCATCATACCTCTCATTACATCACTCTGTTCTTGATTCCAAATTGAAATAATGTCCTATGGGGCCACAAATCTATATTCTGAACCATAAGGTGTATACACTGTGACACCTGTTACTTGTATCAAGGGAATAGGCATAAGAATGAATTGCTATTTATAGTTTATAATTTATCAAATATGAGTGAAATGAGAAAATTTAGGAAATACGAAAAGGGGAAATACTGTACATTCAAATCCTTTTCTTCAGTACCTGTAAATTTTTCCTTGTCTTTGTTTGATATAAGAAGCAGAATCAAAGTCCCTCCCAGTATGGACATGTCCAATGGGCTCAAATTCCTCAGAGACATAGGACTAAGTTTAATCTCTAGATAGGCTTCTGTGTAAGCTGAATCATTTACTAAAGCCAGAAGGATGAAGAGCTCCAACTGCCTCTGTGGACTGAGATGCATCATCTGAAACTGTAGTTTGATGCAATAGAATTAATTTTTTGTCTTATCCCAAAAGGTAATTATAAGAGAACACAAGAGAATCCAAAATAAAGATACACTAAAACAAAGGCCCTCAATGAAACAGTGTAATCAATACTTCCATTAATTATTAAAATAACTGAATAGCTTAAAATATATTTAAGTAACAATACATACAATTTATGTTTATATACATAAATTAAGAAACAGACTAACTAAAAATTTTCATAGCTGACATTTTAAAACAATTTTATCCCAACTGTACTATTAATATAAATTATGTCAATTAGAAAGTGATCAAATGTGTGGAAAAATACAGCATAATTTTCATATAAAATTTATTTTAAATTGACATTTAGTCTCCTGTACCCTAGGCTACCTTTAAACATGCTATGTAGTCTGGAAGGACCATGGCTCCTGATTCTTTTCTCTCACTTCCAAAATTCTTCAATAAGAAGAATGAAGTAATATGCCAAGCTTCTTAAGGGCTTTGTACTAGGTTATTTAAAAAAATACATCAAAGTTTTTAAGGTGAGTTATTGTTTTGATTGAAGTTGGTTGAAAGACCAAGATGATAGCATCTGTATCTTCATTGCATTGGCTTCACAAATCTGCAGATGCATGAACAATTTAAATCATGATATAAAGCATAGGAAATGTCTTTAATGGTGGGGGATAGAGTGTGATCTACATAAAAGGGAGATTTATTAGTTATTTATTATTATTTATTAATTTAGGTTGATTCATTTTTTTCTACATTATATTTTATATAAACTTTTTGGTCAATAAGAAAAATCTGAAAGTGTGAAAATCTGAAGTCAGTTGTCTAGGAGAAAAAAATCAACTCTCTTAAAATTATCAAGTTCATTATATGAAACATTTGTTTGTAGACACAAGTTAACCAATTTAGGCATTGGGAAAATTACTTAATATTGTTTATTGTTTTGTAAGACATTTAAAATGTCAATACTAGGAAGCATTTTTCATTTACCTTTGCTCTAAATTATGTTTTAGTGTTTTCATTTGCCCTAAAATTTAAATCACTAGTCAAAAAGTATTTTTAAATATGAAATACATAGTTATCCAAAGTAATATTGTTAAACAAAAATAAGCAAAACAATATTTTTCCAAAGCAAACTACATTTATTCCAGCATAGCAGAGGATGATATTAATTTAGTCACACAGTAAGACTGTAAAGTTCCACAGAAACTTGATCATTATGAAATGTCACTGATACCAAAGACAGTTTGAAGACAAGCATGCCTTATTGCAACTCCAGACTTCATGTGTCCCAGAATAACTATTAACATGTTCATAGATGACAATGTCATATTGCAATGTTAAAAACTTAGTTATGCTAGGTACAACCTGTGAGTATTAAATAAACAGAAGGTCTATTTTCTAAAATAGTAATGAAAAAGTTTATATATATATTTATATTATATATATATATATATAATATATATAAAATCAAGTTATTGATACCATTTTAATTAGGTGGTAGATGTCTTAAATATATAAAATCGTATAAAATTCATGGAATCTTCTGCTCAATGACTTAAATAAGTAACAAGATCAAGGTTCCTTTTTTTTCAGAATATTTGGACATTAGTAGTCTTTATATATCTATGATTGAACTTAACTAAGTCATATTGCAGTATAAGTATTACCTTTTCTATTCAGCATAATTAGAGAATTATCTATCTCTCTCTAAATACAATTATTATTTCTTCTTGTTACATGATTTTTCTATCCTGGGTTAACCGGATTTAATAGTTATAACAAACTGCATTTAATAGTTATAATTTCCAGATTTCAATAGTTAAAGTTTGTAACTAATCAAATAGTGAAAGTAACGATATGAATTTCTTTTTAGACATCTATTAAAAAGTCAAGGGATTACCATTAGCTCAACTCTGCATTAGAAAATATGATTTATAGTGAACATGCACTTATTTTTCATTTATTCTTAATCTATTTTTTAAATGTTTGTGTGTATGCATTTGTGTGTGTGTGTGTGTGTTACTCATGAATTCAGATCCCTAAAGACACTGAATGATAAAATTGACTTCAGGAATTCACTGAGATCATGATGTATGGAGAAGGAATACAAATCCTTCTCTAAATCAGGAACATGCTTGGAAATGCCAGTAATGGCCTGAAACCAAATAACCTAATACTTCTCCTATGCTAAATAGATAAGGCTACCTGTTCCTAGGTCTCTGTGTGCTTGGTGTCTGATGCCCTTGAGATACCCAGTGTACCATTGTGTGACATTGTTTTGGTGGGGGACAATTCTGTATTCTGTCAATCATGTTTTAAATAAACGCTGATTGGCCAGGCAGGAAGTGTAAGCGGGAAAACCAGACAGGAATTAGAGGTGGCCCAAGGTGAACAGGGGTATTCTGGGAAGAAAGAAGCTCTTCCCACTCCTGCCCAGTCCACCAGGATGTGAGCTGCCCTGCTGAGAAAAGGTACCGCCATGTGGCTAACATAGATAAGAACAATGGGTTAATATAAGTTACAAGAGCTAGTAAGAAGACTGAGCTAATGGGCCAATCAGTTTATAATCTAATGGAGACCTTTGTGTGATTTTCCTTGGGGCTGCCGGCTGTGGGGTACCGGGCAAGACAGAAACCCTAACGAGCAGGCCCTCATGTTACATTGCTTGATTAGCTTCCTGCTGATTTCCTCCTATTGTATAAGAGCTTTCTCCCTATTCTGTCCTGTCCTTATACCCCTCTTTCCTATTCAAATACTATGCATGTTGTACTTCTAAATAAACTTTAGCATAAGCCAACTCCTTAAACAAGATCTGCCAACACCACCAGTCCTAATTTCTTTATTTTTATCTCCTGGTTCCATTATGCTAAGAACCAGTCACTGAAGAATGCGAGGCTTAGTGATTGGTTCAGGTCACAGAGGACAGAGAGAGCAATTAGATGGTTGAGGCTGAAGCTATAGGTATTTCTGAATCATCTGCTCTGAGTCCTGGGACCTGAACTCTGGTCCTCTAGAAGAGCTGTAAGCACCCTTAACAACTGAGCCATTTTTCCATTTTTCCATTCCACAGATACATTTCTAATTTGAGAAAATTTTACCATTAATCATCTTATAATGGAAATTTGAGCCTAAATTTTATTATACTTCTCAGGAATTTTTGCCTAAAGTAATTCTTAATGTTATGGGATCTGGAAATTTGGGGTTAGGCTACTCTCAAAGTATTGGTGATGGTGCTCTCAATGGTTAAAGACTATTGACTAATTTTACTTCCAGAGAACGGAATTAAGCTTGGTATCAAAGACTGATGATTTATTTTTATCTCCGCAATATGAGAATGCAGCTAATCATCAATATGCATCTCCTCATAACAACAATGTTGTCATTTGCATACTGGTGTGCTCCAAAAGGGATCAGTTGTCTATAGCTTAATCATTCAGTGTAATAATGTTACAAAGTAACTGGAGTTTAACAAGTGTGTCCTAGAACCTTGATGGATATATCTTTTAAGAAAACAATGGAGGAGGAGTGGATGGAGAGGGGGATAGATGGCAAAGGGGAGGATACTTGACAAGACAAGGGAGGGGAAGCTAGTTGGTATATAAAGTAAATAAAAAATGTTATTTAAATAAAAAGAGAAAGGAAGGAAGGAAGGAAGAAAGAAAGAAAGAGAGAAAGAGAGAGAGAAAGAAAGCAAACTTGCTTTTTTTAGTGGTTATAATAATTTATTGACCAGCTTTTAAAGGGAATTTAGAGAGGGGGTGAAGATAAGGCAGTTCAGTAAAGCATATATTTTTCATTTCTATACATAAGAAAAATTCATGAGAATGCAGAGGCTAATATAGTCATCGTGAATCTTTACACTGACCTAGACCTCTCAGCTATTGAAGATTTCCTTCCCCCTTCTCCTGACCTTGTTGTCAAAAGGATCCTGGGGAGTTTATCGTGAATGTTTTATAATTAAAATGATTAACATCCTCTGTACTTCTAAATAGTGTGAATCAGGGTCAAGGTTAAGGACAGGAATTATGGTTGTTTATTGTTCATATTACAAGTCCACATTGATGTCACAGAGCAGTTATTGCAGAGTTCTGAAGTCTGAGGCAAAAAGGTTGTTAGTTAGTTTACAGCTAGCCTGAGCTACATTGTAAGTTTCAGTCTAGCCTGGTCTATAAAAACTAAGTGACTGTCATTGGCTGCTCAATCCCTTGCTCTGATGCGAATGTGGTTCTCTGTCTCTATCTCCATCCACCAGGCAGAATTTCAATGGTGATGATCAAGATATTCATCAATGTGACTATGGGACAAGGCTAGTTCAGGCACCCTCTCCTCTGCTGCCCAAGCACTTAGCTGGGGACATCCCTGTGGACACCTGGGATCCCCTCTAGAGACAAGTCTCTTGTCAAACCTAAAATGACTCCCTTAATGTAGATATCTTATTCCCTTCTCCAATACCCACCCTTCTTCCATCTCCACCCTCCCACTCCCCCAAGCTCTCCCCCAGCTTCCCTTCTCCCTTTTCCTTTCTCCCTCCACCTCTCCCTTTCGCCCATGAAGAGCAGAAGGTTGGAGAAGATGAAGAAGGAAATCAGGACCAGGAGGGCGTGGCCCATCAACTGAGTAAGTGTGCTTGGATTTCTACTTAGTCTGAGTTCTTCACACTTCCTTCTTAGCAGCCTAAATTTCATGATGCACACATATAGTCCCTCCGATTCAAGATTGCTGAGGGATTAGGCTGGAGGCACCGACCTTGGTTCTAAGAAAACATTTATGGTTCCTTTACCTACCACATGGCTTCCTTTCTGCCACCACAGTTCCTCGCTTTCTGTGATTTGTCATCATTGTGATGTTATGGCCATGAGATCTACAGGTAAGATGTCATGACAATGCATTGTTAGGAGATTTTGATGTTCTTTGTGGTAAACAAAAGGTTGTTTGCATTTTGCTTTGTTTTATGTTTACTTTTCTTCTTTGAGTTATATACTCTCAATTATATGGTTTTATTAGAATAAAAAAGTCTGAGTATAGTAAAAATCCCAACATGGAGGCTCCACTTTTATATCCTAATTAATTTTCAAGGAGCATATCTTGAAACACCAATGCATTGAGATTTGAAACTCCATATGTTATTTCTAAAGAATATTGTCATCTCCATTTTATTTGTATAACGAGGGATTTAAATCATAAAACATAACAGAATTCCAATCAGAAAAATGGCTAGCTCCATATTGTGTTTGTTTTGTGCCAGATAATTCATATAAAGGCAGCCAAGCTTACATGGTCAAATTTGTCCTTCTTGTTTTATTTTGACAATTATGAATAAATAGCCACCCATTTCGTTTTTATGAACAACATAACAACTAATTGTTTTGAAAGGTAGAAGCTCCATTGTGATTCAGTGAAAAATAATGCTCCTGCTTCATAGTTTAAGAAAGATATTTTTTATCAAATTCTATTTCAAAACTGAGAAGCAAAGTAGAAAGTTTTAAGTAGTAACAGCCCCTGGGTCTTCAGAATGCCAATGTTTTCCTGCAACTTTGAGTAATTAAATTTTGTATAATGTGTTTAGTTATATGATATCACCAGTTTTATTATAATATATATTAATGATTATTTACTCATTCATTTTTATGTGTCTCTTTATGCTATATGCACATCATATAAAATATGGATCTCTGTGGAGATCCGTAGGAGGTTTAAGCTGCCCTATCACTGGAGTTACAGAATATTGAAGTTTTCAATGTAGATATGGACAGCCAAACCCTGATCCATCAGAGAAGTTTGAAGCACAATTTAGAAAGCTCAGAGACTGATATTGGGGTTCAACCTGAATTTCCAAAAGGCAAATCTGTCAGCCACTAGCTCTTACTTCAGACTCAGTCCAAAAAGGCAATCCTGCCTCCAGGAATCTCAGACTAAGACTGTGTGTTGAGAGCTGTTTCATCATGCTTTATAATCCTCTCTGAGGCTGGGATTAAAGATATATACCACTGTGATTAAAGGCATGCACCACCCCATTCCTATAGTGTGACTACTGGGATTAAAAGTGTGAATTATCATTACCTGGTGTGTAAGGCTTACTAGTGAGGCTGTTTTACTCCCAGAACTTCAGGCAGGCTTTATTTATTATTTATTATTATTGTATTTATTAAAGTATAATTGAAATGCCACTACAAAGTTCTAATCATCAATAAGCCAGCCAGCCAGCCTCTCATCAGGGCAAATAATTATAGTACACTATTATTTTTATACTTCATGAGCATTCACTAAGTACACACTATTTCATAAATTATTTTCTGATAAATTCCTTTGTGGCCCCTATCAGCAAATAAACATTATTTTACATTGTAAATCACATATATGTATGTAATTTAAACCTACAGTATCATTCATTTTTATACTATTATCATATTCTATATATTCTCAATGTTTGCTTTTGTAGTTACAATATAACAAGTATAAATCTTGTAGAATAGATGAGACAATTTTCACTGGTTAGCATTTTAAAGATATTTATGAATATAACTGGATATTATGAAAATGAAATTAATTTAGAGTATGGAAAATTAAATGCATCTAAAAAGGTCAAATCAGTTAAAATATTCTTTGCTAATTAATTTTAAAATATTCTGAAATATTTATATATTTAGCCCTCAGCTGTTATGTTACTATTTCTATTCTAAAGCTGCATTGATATGCACTGATATGCAGCTTTACAATAGAAAAATTCTAATATTTCTAATATATTTACTATATAATTATTTAGTGTATATAATGAACTTTATTAAATATTATTCATAGAATATTCATAAAGTCCTTTCAAAAGTATTAAATCATAACATTTTATACGAAATGCACTCATGTAAAATATAATAATGATTTTTAATCCTCCTTCGTTTAAATTTTTTGTATGTGGCTGTTTTACATGCATATATGTGTGCAGTATTTTGGAAGCTAAAGAGGGACTGGTCATGGAAACTGGAGTTACATACTTGTGATAGCCACAATGTAAGAATGGTTTGCTGGAAGAATAGTCAATGTTCTTTACTAATAGAACATCTCTCCAGCCCTTTTAGTTTCCTTTGACCTAAAAGTGAAATTAGATATTGAAAAGAATGGATGCCACGTTTATCTAAGATCATTGGTAATAATATTTTTTTGGATATTTATTTGAAATGGGTTAACTTGTTTAAAATTTCACTTCAGTTTCAGTGTTCTAATTTGATTAATTTTGTTAGTACATGAAATGATAATGTGATTTTTTAATGACAAGGCACTCAGAAAATTATCCAACATGGTATTAGAATGTTTTGCTTCCTGAAATATAGTCTATATGCCATAGTATATATCTTCTAAAATGTTCTATGCAGTGGTGTTACTGTCCTTAGAATATTAATTGTTCTTTTGTTCTATGTTGTATTCATTCCATGTATAATATTAGCTAACAATGTTAAATTATTCAAGAACTTTTCTTCAATTGGTAGCCCATATTCAACTTTATTATTTTGTATTTGTGTTGTTAAACCTCCTTTATGGGTATGGATATTAAATTTGGAAGAGAATGTGGAACTTGTAATACAATTTCTGCTTTTAAAAAATAATCTTTTGAAGCTGTATCCCTTGTAAAATAGCAAACTCTAATTGTTCCCCATCTGGGTACACACTATACATCCTGGCCTGGAATTTGATTCTTATAGTCTAGTTGTATAGATTGCTGTCTCTCTTATGGCCACATAGTCATGTACTCCATACTTCTCATTTTCATCTTTTCTTCCGCTAGGACATTGTCTTATCATTTTTCTCTTCTTCTTCTTTTCTTTTTTGACATTAATAATAGGATTTAACAAAAGTTTTAAGCTTGTTTCATACCTAAAAAGAAATGCTTCTGTGATTAACTGTGAGACCAATTTTTTACTCAACATTTTGGTCTTACAGTTGCATCATTTTCCTAGGATCAACATAATTTCATTCTTCTTTCGGGTTACCCCCCCTCATTTCTTGCCTATCTCTTATGTGTTGTTAATTAATAATCAATTTATCCATTAATTGTCACATAAATATACTCATAAAACTTTCCTATGGTAAATATTGTTATCACAATAATGTAGGTCTGAAGGTATCCCTATAGCAAGTATATCTTAACTCATATATGCATGTATGTATATATATATATATTTTTTTTTTCTATTCATTTTACATTCCAGCCACAGTTCCCAACCCCACTTGTCTTCTGCCTAAACCACATTCCATCCATTTTCCCCAAAGCTTAAGGCCTACATTGGGGGATCAACAAAGTCTGGCAACATAACTTAAGTCAATACAAGTCCCTCCCCTCTGCGAGCAAGCATAGCACCACGGAGAATGGGTTTCAAAAAGACATCTCATATAACAAGGATAGATTCTGTTCCCATGCCAGGGTCTCCTCAGATAGACAAAGCTGCGCTATTGTCGCAGGACAATCTTACACCAATTTGATTAAAAAAGGGTATTTTATTGGAGGGGATAAAACTTACAGATCAATGGCCCAAACCACATTCCTCTGGTCACAAACAGGAAACCAAGTCTAGCAGTCAGCATGGAAGCCAGAAGCAAATTAGCTCAGAGAGCTGCTGCGGCTTTTATTTTTTTAAATGAAAACCACGCCCCATATTGGGCTGGTATCTTAGAAGCCATTGGCTGAAAGCAAGAGGGCTTAATCTCCCACAGCACCACACAATTATCTCCCTCTTAGATGGCCTAGTTTGGTCCCATGCAGTTCACAGCCGTGAGTCTGGAGTTCATGAGTTCCATGACTTTGATTCAGCATTGGTTGTGGTGGCAAACATTGATGCTAGTAGGATTTGCTGAAGGAGGTGGAAGCAGTAGAATCATATTTATTTTTTACAGAACTTCCATT
>JAQHUG010000028.1:910645-924867 GCA_028555095.1 Dicrostonyx torquatus | reverse complement strand
AGCTTACCTGAGCTAATGGGAGCTCAGCAAATCTATCTGGATAGGGTAGAAAACAGCATAGGGCCAAGCTCTACCCTCTGAATATGGTGACAATTTTATGTCTGGGGCAGACTGTGAGGGCCCTGGCAGTGGCAACAGGATTTGTCACTGCTGCTTTTAATGGCTTCTCTTTGAATGGATACCTTGCTTAGCATGGATATAGTGGGAATCCTTCCTTGGAGCAATGTACCTTACCCTCTCTGGGGAATGAATGGGGTTGGGGATGGGGGAAGATAAAGGAGGTGAAAGGAGGGGAGAGAGTGGGAATTAGGGTTAATAATAACATTATTATTTTAAAAAATAATATTAAAAAAGAATAAAAGTCTGACCATTCCTGGACTTACACATTGTAAATTAGCAAAAATTTATTATTATCACAATTTTAGTACCTCTATAGGAATAAAGTGAACAGAGGTGGTCAGAATCTTCTAAGTCATGGTGACTAAATGATATTTTCAAAATTAACAGTAATCTCTTTAATTGTTATTGAAATATAAAGTCAATGACAATATATAACTCTCAACCATACAGGTTTCCCTTATGATGAAGATTTTTATATTTTCAGTAGGCGTAAATAATCAGAGATTAAGAGATAATCTCTTGAGTGCTTATGATTAATAATAATGAAGGCAACTTCATAAAAGACAGTGCTTTTATTTTGTAGAACTTATCAAACTTTGTAACTTATGCAGATATAGATAGTCATCCTCAAACACCTAACCACTTCTAATGTGTTCCTTAATGCTCATTGTACAGAGTTGTAAAACAATGTTTAATTTTGAGAACAAAACTGTCTGGTTAAAAAAAAAAAAAAACAAAGTCTGCAGGTTGTTAGTGAAATTCCCTGGTAGAATTTTGTGATTTGGGAATATTATCACCACAATTAGGCAAAAAGATTTCAGGTTATGTTTTGTAAATAATGTTACAGGTTTAAGGAATCATTTACAATTGCAGAGATATTTGTTGCAGAAATCAATAATTTAAATGGTGTTTTGAACAGACCAGATTTAGACAAAACTGTAAGCTTTTTCTCTCCATGATAAGAGGGATAAAGGTTCGCCATTTGCTTAGATGTTCACGTTGGACATTTCTGAGTTGAACAAAATGCACATGTGAACGTTTGGTAAAGAACCTACATTTAAAATTGCTTTAATTGGTATGTCTTGATAATCTGTCTAAAAATTAAAAAGTTTACTCCTCAACTTTATTTTAATCAACCATGTCAAGATAAGTATCATTATTATTCTTGATTTGTATAAAACATATTGCATTATTTTCTATTTATGGTCATGATTTTTTAAGCTTTGTCCATACAATACTTCGTCATGCATTAATAATTAAATGACCCAATAGCAGGTGAATGAAAATTTAACGTCTGTCCATCTTCATCACTCCTAAAAAAAATCTTAATTTTGTGCATTTTATTCATTAAAGATAATTTCTAAATATTTTACAATAAAGTCTATTATGAATGACTTTGCAGAAGGAATATGCAGAGCTTAGATGGTATTTATTTTCAGTATTCTAGAAGTTCAATTATGTCTTTATATCAAAATATATTATCTCTGAAGTCTATCGTTTTGATAGTTAATCACAATCATAGGTTTAAAATATAACTTTTAAATCTACTATGATATGAAGAAATAAGAAAATATGCTTTAAGTTTTACATGATGACATCTAATACATGAACTAAGAAGCAAAAGATACAACCACTAACCTCCTTGTTTATGAAGATACATAAAAGAGAGATGTAAAATGACACAAATTAAAACAGCTTATCAATAATGCCAAATGTTTTCAAAAGCAATAATATAACTAAAATCAATATATCATTAAGAAACATTTATTCATCATTTGTAACTAATGTACTTTAATTTTCAGTCTGTGCAAATACAAATAAATCATGCATTTTATAAAGTATGTCAAGACAGAATAAGGCAACACAGATACATGGCTGTTTATAAATCATTAAAATATAACACAGAAAATGATTCATGTTTAAGGTTATGTTTAACTATTTACTTGGAATTGATTTGAATCATCTGTAAAGAGAGTTTCAATTGAAAGCCTGACTAGAGCAGACTTGCTTGTGGGTGAAGAACCTGGATTCATTATTAACTGCAATAGGAAGGTCCTGCCCACTGCAAGTGTCATCATTTCCTGGACAGGCCATTTTGTGTTGTATAAAAAACAAGTTCAGCATAAATCTAAGATCAAATCATAAAATGGGTTTTTCCCTGTTTTTTTCTTTTTCAAATTCTGGCTTGAGTTCTTGTCTAATATGCATTAATTATAGTAATTATAAACCTTAAGTAAATTATATATATATATATACATACATATGTATATATAATAAAATATATTATAAATTGTAAAATAGAATCCCTAAATGAAACATTTGAATCCTAAGTTGCTGTGGAACAATCCTCTTATACACTGTAAAGATTTGTCACTCAAGGGCTGGAGAGATGGCTCAGAGGTTAAGAGCATTGCCTGTTCTTCCAAAGGTCCTGAGTTCAATTCCCAGCACCATATGGTGGCTCAAAAAAAAATCTGTAATGGGGTCTGGTGCCCTCTTCTGGCCTGCAGGCATACACATAGGCAGAATATTGTATACATAATAAATAAATAAATATTAAAAAAAAAGATTTGTCACTCAAATTGGTTGAATAAAACACTGATTGGCCAGTAGCCAGACAGAAAGATTGAGTAGAGTGATCACAGTAAGAATAATGGGAAAGAGGAGGACAGAGTCAGGAGTTACCAGCCAGATTTAGAGTTATCAGGAGATGAATGTGCCAGGTTAATAAAGGAACTGTCACACGACAGAGTTTAAATAAGGAAGATGGATTAACAAAATGTAAGAGCTACTGAGTAATACACCTGAGGTATTGACCAAGAATTTATAGGTAGTATTCAGTTTCTGTGTCAGTTACTTAGAACAAGTTTGGCAGGAGAGAAACATCCATTTACATTAAGGTGCTTTTGTTCATTATGTTTATCATAGAAAAAAAAGAAAAACTAGACTAATAATTGATCTAACCAAACTGAACTTTATACCCACTCAAAGCTACTCCTCTGAGAAGATCCTTTTAATTTTTTTTTTCTGGATGTTGCCTTAAATAGAAAAGACACTATGGAGGATGCAGATAGACTGAGACAGTCAGCATTTATGGAGCACAATAATCGAAAAAAGAAGGGATGGAACCAGTGAGAAATACAACCATTTTCTCGACAAATTTTACTTAGTTAATGAGATTATTGTTGAGAACATCAATACAGGATGTTCTTATAGCTAGGATCTATAGATAACCATGACAACCCCCAAATAAGCTGGAATTCGTGACTGATTCTTCTACTTAGAATTAATATTTAAGACTTATAGACAAAAGATGTTCAACAATTTGCAAGACAACTAAAATGAAGAAAACTTTTCCAATTTATACCAAAGTCTTCTGTTCAGAACTGTTCATCAAAAGAGAGTGTTACAACGAGGCTGAGCCCTCAAGAGAGGAAACATAATTGGCTGAAAATCACTTGAAGAAATGCTCAACACCATTAGTCATCACGGAAATGAAAAATCAAAGCTAGTTTGTGATTTCATCTTTCACTAGTCAGAATGGCCTAAATCAATAAAACAACTGACAGCTGATTCTGATAAGGATGTATCATAATGGGGACACTCATCCATTTCTGGTGGGAATACAAAATTGCATAGGCACTATGATAATCAGTGTAGTATGTCGGTTCCTCAGGAAGCTGGGAATAGATCTATCTCAAAATCTACTTAATACACACTTGGGCATACACCCAAAGGATCCTTCATCCAACCACAGAGAAACCTGAACTGTCAAGTTCTTTGGGTCCCTATTCATAATGGGCCAAAATTGAAAATAACCTAGATACCCTTCAACAAATGAATGGATAAAGAAAATGTGGTAAAATTGCATAATAGGATATTACTAATCTGTTTAAAAATAAAATTTCAATGCAAATGAGTGAATCTAAGAAAGAATCATTTTGATTGAAATAACACAGATGCAAAAAGACAAATTTGGTATATATTTGCTCATATGTTGAAAATAGTTGCTAATTTGTCAATAAACAGGCGACAGCCCACATAAATATAGGGGTTTAGTATAGAGGAAGAGATTGGGGGATGATTGAATCACCCTAGGAAAGGGAAAATAAAATACATAATTATGGAAGGATGAGTGGGGACTTAAACGGGAGGATGAATGTAGAAGAAAAGAAAAGTAGGTTAGGAAAGAAATACAGGGACATCTGGAACTAAGTGCCATTTTATGGGTTATACAGATATTTAATACAGTAAAATTCTTTTTAAAGTCATGAATATATGAATGTAACCAAAATTGAATTTTCAAATAAAGGAGATGACAGAACCCACCTGGATAGATTATTATCAAATGAAGTCCCAATTCTGGGATAGATTAGATCTAATCAAACGTTTTCCTAAAGGTGTCTTATGGGAACACACACATAAATCAATGTAATTCCAAGTTTGTTTATCTATTCTCCACAAGCTGATTGTAAGATTCTCTTGCTGAAGATAATATGTTAAAACTTACTGAACTCACAGAATTTAAGCTGGTGCATACTTAGAGGCTTCACCCTATAGAATACAATTCATAGTAGTAAAAGGTATTCAGTTCACTACCAAAAGCTAAAGATAAACACCAACCCACATATAAACCCATTGACCTACAATGTTGACCTAATTAGATAAATAGTGGCACAAAACTTGTGGGGCTAACCAACCAATATCTGATTGATTTACAGTTCTACTCCATGAGACAGAACCTATCCTTGACATAACTTGGGTGACAAAGAACATGAGACAGGCTGGATAACTAGAAAAAATAAAATATTACTGTCTTATTTTTAAGAAATGTAGTTACAAAATGACTCCCAATGATATTCTGAAATAGTCATAGACCAGTGTCTTGCTCAGACTTTATCATAGAAAAATGCTCATGAAGCAAATGGGAATAAATACAGACACTGGGAGCTTGACATCAGGGAGTGAGAGACCACTGAACACACAGTGCCAACAGAGATATCACCATCAAATCCCACGCCTTAAGCCTCAAGATCCCTATAAAAATGAGTAATAAAGATTCTAAGAGTCAAAAGGGATGGAGAAAACCAAGAAAAGAAGGCCTTCTAAAGACACCAGGTCTTAGGTATACATGAATTCACACAGACTGTGGCAACATACACAGGGCCTAATGGACCTTTGCCATATTACTCTCAGAGTAGAAAGGAGAGGAGTACATAGGCAACATCCGCACAGAGGCTATCTCCAATTTTATCCACTTGCACATGAAAAAAATGTATTTTTTTCATTGGAGTCTCCCTGGGTATGTAAAGAACTCTTAATGACAGGGATGCCTCCTGGCCAGCAGCAGATGGCCAACACAAAACAAACTCAATGGTATTTTTGAGATTTTATTATTTATCACATAATCCTATATCTGGTCACCAACATTCTTATCCTACAGGTATTTTGCTTGCAACTTAAAGCTTTTGATTTTGCATTTTTAGGAAATTTCACTGTATGCCAATGTGTGTGTTTCTGTGTCTTTGTATGATTCTTGTACCTTTTTCTTTGTCACTTTGTTTTCTAGTTGTGTATTTGCTTTGTATTTCTACTCATCATCATCATCACAACCACTATTGTAGTCATCATCTTTTTAAATGTTTGTTTCATTTCTAACAAGAAACAGCTAGAAAAAATCTTAGTTTGGGTAAGACATGAGGAATATCTGAGAACAGTTCAGCAGTTACAACCACTATCAGAATAAAATTTATCAACAATATCTATTTTAATAAAGCTTAAAAAAAGACAAAGCTGAGAAAAATGTGTAGTTTTATATAACAATATAAAGATAATTTTATAACAACGGTCTTTCTATCCATTCAAAACTTTTTATTTTAATTAGAGAACATGTAATCTTTTCTGAAAGAGTAGGGTAGGATGCATTCCAAGAGCTAGGAAAGGTTTGGTCAGTAATAGACTTAATGACACAACAAAATTACATGTATATGAGACACTTGTCCTGAGCTACATTTTTTACAAATTTGAAACCTGAACATTAAAAATGCTTCTCAGAACAGCAGCTGAACGTGTTTGAGATGGCATGTCTCAGGAAAATTCTATGTGTCACATGAAGAGATTGGCTTCACAATGATGACATTAATAAACATCTTCATTGGGCGTGGGGGTAGGTGAAAGGGAGTGGGTAGAAGGGAGAAGGAAGAACTGGGGAAAGCCTGGGGGTGGTGGGAGGTGGAGATAGAGAAAGGCTGGATATTGGAGAAGGGAATAAGATATCTACATTAAGGGAGTCATTTTAAGATTGGCAAGAGACTTGTCTCTAGAGGGGATCCCAGGTGTTCATAGGGATGTCCCCAGCTAGGTACTTGGGCAGCAGAGGAGGGGGTGCCTGAATTGACCTTGTCCCATTATTACATTGTTGAATATCTTGATCGTCACCATAGAAATTTCACATAATGGATGGAAATAGAGCCAGAGACTCACATTCACATCAGAGCAAGGGACTGAGCTACCAAGGTCCAGTGGAAGAACAGAAGGAGGGAGAAGAGGAGCAAGAAAGTCAGGACCATGAGGGACTGCCCCACCAACTGAGACAGTGTGCTTGATCTATTGGGAGCTCATCAAATCCAGCTGGACCAGGACTGAATATGACCAAACCGGACTCTCTGAATGTGGCTGCCAATGGGGACTGACTGAGAAGCCAATGATATTGGTACAGGGACCTATCTATCTCTTCTGCATATATTGGCCTTTTGGGAACGTATTCTATATGGATGCACATCTTCTTAGACTGAGATGGAGAGGGGAGGGCCTTGGGCTTTCCACAGGCTGGGGTATCCTGCCCCATCTTAAGGAAGCAGGGGGAGGGCGGTGGGGTAGTGGGGAAGCAGGAGGGCCTGGAACAAGGGGAGAAAACGTAAATTTTTCTTTTAAATTTAATAAAAAATGGAAAAAAGAAACATCTTCATCTACAGAAGGATGTAAACTACACAATACGGCAACGGCGCTTGAGACATATTGGTCATGTTATGAGAATGAACAACGGCAGTTATCTGAAGTAGCAATGCTTATAAGAGTTAACAAGATAAGGTGAAGAGGAAGGGCCAAAAGACATTGGATAGATAGCATAAAGGAACCTTGGGTATATCACAAGCATCTAGGACTGCGTAGGATAGAAACAACTAGAGTAACTTCATAAACAGGCTGCCCATACATGCTTAAGCATTGCTAGGGCATAAATGATGGTGATGATGAATCTTACCTGAAAATATTATGCTTGTCAAGAACCTTGTTGCATGGCACCGTATTTTTCTGTGTTTGGTGATTACCCTGAGAGGCCTGCTCTTTGGAGGAGCAGTGTGGATCTGGAGAATAGGAAAGGTGTGGGTGTTCCTGGGAAGAGTGGAAGAAAGGGAAGCTGTGGTTATATGAGTCTTGTATATGTCTTGTATGAAAGAAGAACATTTAAAGAAAGAAATTATCACATTCAACACAAGGATGACTTTAAGTAGAGAAATTCAGTGCTAATGACCTTTTCAGTCTTCATATACATCATAATAAGATATGGTAATTTGAAGTTTATAACTAAATAATTGTAGATCTTTACAGAGAGACATTTTTTCCAGGCTTGAGCGGATATTGAATATGACTTAAGCCATAAATTGGAAACAAGCCAGAATTTCCTGAACAGAAGAGTGGTTGAAGAAAATGAGGTGTACTTACACAATGGAGTATTACTCAGCTGTTAAAAATGGTTGGGATCATGTAGGCAACTTGTAGGTGACTGGATGGCAAATTGATGGATCTAGAAAAAAATCATTCTGAGTGAGTTATCAGAGACCCAGAAAGATATGTATGGTATGTATTCACTTATAAGTGGAAATAAATCATTAAGTGTAGTGTTATTTTATTTGTATTTTAATAAATAAAGCTTGCCTGAAGTCCACAGAGTAAAACAGCTGTGTATTGATTGGCTTTACAAGTCAGGCAATGGAAACACACACCCTTAATCCCGGTAGCCACAGTTCTTTTCCTTAGAAACTGGGCAGTAGTGGGGTATGACTTTAATCCCAGCATGAGAGAGGAATATAAGAAGGGAGAGACAGCTCTCACATAGAGTCTTATTCTGTCATTTCTGAAGTCATGATTGACATTTTTGACTGAGGTAGAGGTAAGAGCCAGAGACTGAATATATTACTTTTCTGACCTTCAGGTAGAACCCTAATTTCTGTCTCTGGGTTTTTATTGATTATGCTACAGTTAGGTAAATAAATAAAACTAAGCTAAAAGTGGTAAACTTAGAGAGATTAGGTTACATAAAGAGAAGGTATCTAGAGGGAGAATGTGTGGTTACCCTTGGGAGAGAGAAATAGAATCAATTTTGCTCCTTGACTGGGAGCAGGTTGGAATGAGAAGAGGAGGGACCAGGTATGGTGAGAGGAAAGGATGGCAAAATGTACTTGGAGAGACAACTGGAATAATAGGGCATTTGGGGGACATTGTGGAAATCTAGTCTAGTAGAAACTACCAGAATTCTACAAGGATGACCCTAGTAGGGACTTCTAGTAATGAACATTTGAAGCCTGAACCGTCTAACTTCTGTATCAGACAGAAATTGCTTTGGTAGAAGTGTGTCACTAACCCAGCCACAAAACCTTCCACCTACAATCTACTCCCCCAGAAAGATGTGATGGATCAATGGAGAATCAGAACTTGTGGCAGCGAATATCTAATAATGGCTTTCATTGCTCTAATTCTAGGCTCAGACTCCTAATAGAGGGAACCCATGTGTGGCACTGCCTGCCTGGATAACCTGGAACCAATAGCCCAGAGACCTATGACAGAAAAATAATAAAATTATTCATTTTAGTTTTTCAAATACTCATAGATCAGAGCCTAGCTCAGTTTTCTTTGGAAGCTTCAGCCAGAAGCTGATGGGGGTAGATGGAGAACCCAGAGCCCACTGTTAGGAGAAAACAGAGCACAAATTGCAGGTCTCTGCTGGTCCTTTCCTCTTGGATCTTGGGGAACACTGCAGAAGTGAGAGAGGAAAAAATTGCAGAAGGCAAAGGGGTCAAGAACACCAGAAGAACATGGCCCACAGACATCTGCAAATAAGGCCCAGGGCAGTAACTAAAGTGACCATCTTGGGGTCTGCATGGGTCTGTGCAAGGTGCTTGGTGTATATGTTATGTTTGTTTGCATTTTGGATTTGTAGGCTTCCTAACAGTGGGAGTGAGAGTGTCTCTGACTCTTTGGTTTATTCTCGGGGCACTTTTTAACCTACTGGGTTTATTTGTCCAGCCATGATATGAGGGTTTGTGCCTAGTCTTATTGTATCTTGTCATACCTTGTTCAATGAATAACCCTGGAAGGCCTGTGCTTTTGTAAATGAAAACAGAGAAGAAACAGATCTGGGTGAGAGGGAAGGTGGAGGAGGGTCAATGAGATGAGAGGAGGGAGGGAAACTGCAGTCAAGATGTATTAAAAAATAAATTAAAGAAAATATTTTTTAAAAAAAAAAACAAAATTGAATTTAGCATTACCACCATCATCCATAAAAGCAATTTCTCAAGAGGTACTTGACAATGTACTTAAACAAGAGCCAATATACTGAAAATTCTCTGGATATTTAAAAGAATTGAATAGACCCCTTACCTTGGATATATTTTCATAGATTGTCCAGTTTATATAACAACATAAATCACACCACATTATTTTAATCATGAGTTTAGAAGACTGATTTGTTGCCATGTAAAAAGATAGTAAAAATGTTGCACATTGCTATGTGAGACACCTAGTGCTTAATATGGGCTTGATGTACAGTAGTGATTTTTATTTCTTTAAAAATGAAACATCTTTTGAGTTATGCTTGCTGTGCCTCTAATAGAACTCATTTATATAATCAATCATTTTCTATTATATGAAATGATTTATACTAGTGAAAACATTCTGTCAATCATTTGAAACTGTAGTAATCATCATTTACTTTGACTAAACTGGAATCTTTTACAGAAGAGACAAGTAAAGACACAGTACATATTCTTTAGGGAACTAACCACTTAGAATAATACTTGAGATTATAGTATTAACCATCAACTCTTTTACTTCTCTGAAATCTTTTGTGGAACAAACAGAAACACAGGTTATGCTCTTTTGTAAATAAACTGGTGATTTCCCTAACAATGTTGTTGACATGGCCAATGAGAAGACAGACTTCTGTGATTTAAGGTTTCTGTGGGCAATGAGCCAAATGAGATCTAAAAGTTAATAGGATTAAAGTGTTACTTCTTAATTTTTTGAAACAATAAAAGTTATAGTATTGAAATAAGAGGAATTATAAAAGTGCCAGTTAGAGAGACCTGACACACAGAATTCGAAGGAGATGTTTAATAGAAAACAGAGCTCCCATGGTGTGAGAGATAGACACTCAGAAAAGATATTGCTCTCAGCTAGAATCAATTCAGGACAAATGATCAGGGGCCAGTAGGCAGACTCCACAATAAAGTGCCATAATCTTTCAACATGTAACTGTGTAATTTAATATTCATTTGAAAATATTTCCTACCCCATTCTAGTTTTCTTAATGCGCTAGGATTTCTGATTCCATTGTTAGGCTCTTGCAAAGACAAAATATAAAGTAAAATAAAAATTTGAAAGAAAAGGTGTTTTCATAGCCCTGTAACAATTCATAGCACTGAAGCCAGGAATGAATCCTAATAAATACATAATAAATAATAATACTTAAGAAAATTATAAAAAGGAGTAATTGTCAGACCTTTAAAATATCAGAATGTCAACTCTCCAGTTTTCTTTCATGGTCCTCCTGCCCCACATTGGTTATGAGGTTATGTACATAAAAGGTCACCTCCTACAGCCAACTAAATTTTCTATAAGATGTTATTAAATAAGGAAATTGTGGTACATTTATATAATGGAGTACTATACAGCAGAAAAAAAGGTAATGACATCTTGAAATTTGTAGGCAAACGGATGGATCAAGAAAACATCATATTGAGTGAGGTAACCCAGACTCAGAAAGACAAATATCATATGTATTCATTCATAAATGGCTTTTAAACATAAAGCAAAGTAAACCAGCCTACAGCTCACAATCCCAGAGAACCTAGACAACAATGAGGACACTAAGAGAGACATACACTCATCTAATCTACATGGGAAATAGAAAAATACAGGATCTCCTGAGTAAATGGGGAGCATGAGAACCATGGAAGAGGGTTGAAGGGGAGGCGGTAGAAGGGAAGGGAACAGAGAACAATGTATAGCTAAATAAAATCAATTAAAACAATATCCAGAAGCAAACTCTTAGCAAATATCACTTGGTTTATGAAATATCCACTAAAGTATATTTAAAACAAATTCTACCCATAATGCTAAAACAATATCTAAATGTAACTAGGGAGAGATTTTCAAAAGCAACATATGCTTCCATTTAAAAAATTTTCTAAAATTATATGCACCCTGTATGCCATTCAATTTAAAAGTTTGAAGTAAAGCTTTTGTATAGGAAACATTATTATATTTTCCCACTAAAACTTAATATTTACATATCCTTTAAAGTATTTCAATGACATGTAAGCTTAATAAAGTGATACATAGTATTCAAGAAAACTTTATTAATGTGTGATGTATTAAAGTGACAGGAGAAAAGCTATAATTTTATATATGAACCTCAGGCATACTATCAGTTTTAAAGTTCAGGTGTATAGAATCATCACTAATTTAACTTTTATACTACCTGTAAAAATAATCCACCTTATTTACATTCTGGTTCCATAAGTTGTCAAATAAGGCATACTATGACAAAAGAGAAATATAAATGGCTTAAATGTCACAACAAATTTTCTTGTGACAGTTGATAAAGAAACCGCTAATCGTTGTCAAGGACACTTTGCCACATAGCCTCAAATTAGAATGCATATGTTAAACGTTGTGATGAGGTTGTGCTAAAGGTTAATAAAACGTCTCTTAAAGATAGATTACAGAATTTCCCCATGTCTATAACCCAAAGTTATTAAACGTGTAAGTAAACAAAGGTTTTGTCCAGCGCTGTCTGCTGCTATATATCACTCTGCAAATTAAGATCAGTTAAGGTGTCACTTTGACAGCCTCAAATGCCACTGCTGTGTTATCACAGGCACTGTGGGAATGTTTCCTCTCCCTGGTGTAGCAGAGTTACAATTGATTCAGGTGGATGTAGATACGGCATATCTCCTTTACACTGTCTTTGCCTGTCATTGCTACTCTCTTATCTAATTTAATTTCCTATGTTCATATTTGTGTGTCACAACGATCTTTATCTCCAAGGGAGAAAAGCTTAAACCGTAATAAGGTTATGTTCACTGACTCAGTGAGGTTTTATACTGGTTACTGTAATGCAACTTTAATCAGTTTGAATATTTCCCACTGTAGTATCTGTCTGGTTACCAATTTACATAGTTCTATATTATCCAGAATATATTTTCTCCATGGGGAATTATCTTAATTTATGAGATTAATATCTTCACCTCATAATATTTATATAAGATATGATTGGCAAAATATTTGAAATGCTCTCATGACTTTTTATTATTATTTCATATATAGTTTTAGAAAAGATATATTCAAATACATAGCAATCTATAATATGTTCTCTCTTTCTGTGTATGTATAAATTAACTATATTTTAATCCATTGGTTCAAAAAATAAACAAATTTTGAGCATTTTCAAAATAAAAAGAACAGAATCATGTTAAATAGATTATTACAATTAATCAGAAAATATTAATGTAATATGAATAGCCTCATAACCATGCACATATGGACAGAGATAATTAGAATTACTGGGAATCCAAAAGAGGACATGAATTTTAGAACGATATACTGGGGTACAATGAGAGGTTTGGGTGAGGAAATTTGAATTAATATAACAATATTTAATTATATACATGATAAATTCTGAAGAACAGATAAAATTTTAATAAAATGCTAAAATCTATATTTTCATAAATATGCATTTTCAAGGTATGTAATAAAATGACTTAATCTCCTATTGTTTGGAGTATGAGCAAAAATATTTTGAGACTAACAGCACTATAAACAAAAGGAAAAGAATAGGAAGATAACGTTCCCAATTCATACAATTCTTTGTAATAAAAACCAAATCTGCAATAAAGACAAGGCAAAGCAAGATGATTTTAAAATTTAGCTTTGTGGTGACAGTAATATCTGTCTGAAACAGTATATAGATGTGCACATATGCTTATTAGTTTTGGGAGATTCCATTTGACAAACACTGGTCTTTTTTTCTACTTAACCAAAGGCTTAGTAAAATATTCTGTTCCACCACCAAGGAGAAACATTTCTCTCTACTTTTTTCTTTTAGCAATTTCTGGAGATCAGACCATATACTGAGGGCTGAAGACCTTGAATCATTTGAAAGGAGTTTTGTTCACAGTAAGATAAAATAATCTAATTTCCTTTACTTAAATTTTGAAGTACAGGTGTACAGCTTTATTTGTGGAAAAACCTGTCTGTTTTCCAGAGTGTATTTTGACATCATTGTCAAAACCCAGATAACTGTATCTCTGAGGCTTTATATATGATTTGTCAAGTAGATTCCATCGATCTCTGTATCTGCTTTAATGTAACACCATGCTGATTTTATGACTATAGATTTGCATATATGTGTGTGTGTACGTGCAAAAAGTGAGAAAAGAAAGCAAGAATGTCAGTAGTTCTCAATATCAAGTATTGCATATATAAAACTATACTGTTTTTCTTTATTAACTTTACATACTATAGAAATCCCCTTAAGTGAACAAGGGCTTACACATGGCATCCCAACTTGTGATAAAAAGTTAGATACCTCATATAAACATATTAATAATAAGTTAACATCAAAATGAAGGTTACATTTTTCTGTTGTGTAACATGAGGGGCCTGCTCGTTGGGGTTTCTGTCCTGCCCAGTACCCCATAGCCGGCAAGCCCCAAAGAAAGTCACACAGAGTCTACACTAGGTTATACACTGATTGGCCCAATAACTCAGTCTTCCTACCAGCTCCCGTAACTTATATTAACCCATTGTTCCCATCCATGCAA
>JAQHUG010000028.1:876373-887262 GCA_028555095.1 Dicrostonyx torquatus | reverse complement strand
TCCTTTGTGAACCGAGGTAGTAGTGAAACTCCTCCTTCCCACCGTTTTTAATTTTTTTTCAGCTATGCCCATAGACCTGTGCATCTCCCAGTTGTCATGAGAGAAATTTCGTCTTTTAATATATGGCAATTAACATAGAAACCTAAAATTGGTCAACGTATAGAGAATAAGAAATTTGAGGGTGCTCGTTCTTAAATAGAATGCCTATTTTACAATTTCTCCTCAAGGCTTCAAAACTTTGTGTGAGAGCTAGATATAGTGGATATATTCAAAGGAACTATTTACACAATAGGGAAGATGCATATATGAATTAAAAGTGAGTGTGACAGCATAAAACAGACCCATCCAAGTCAAAAAAGATAAAATCTGAATATGGGCTGGAAAATTCTGCAAGTTTACTTTGGCAACATGTATGACTCTTGTATATTGCCTATACTCGAAATCAGGTTCCATATCCGAGACTAGTTAGACAGCACAAAGTTGTTTTGTTCTTCTTGCTTTGTTTTAAATAAAAATGAGAGAAGAGGACATAAAATTTTGTGGGTAGTGATGGAGGAAACGGGGCATGAATATAATCAAATAGTATGATTTAAATGTATATGCACCAGTCCTGTATGCATATGTTGTAGTTGTTAGCTTGGGGGAGTTTTGGGACTCAGCAGTAGGAGAGGAAGTGTCTCCCTTTGACTCTTCTGCCTGTTCTTAGAACTCTTTTCATTCTTAGCACTTCTTAGACCCTCTAAATCTGACAACATAGTCATAAAGCAAATCTCAAAAGATACAAAATTTGGAATATCCACTTGAATCTTTTGAAACCACATTAGCTAAAGTTAGAACTGAACAAAAACACAAACTACAGAAAGCCTGCAAACTCATGGAAACTGAACAACTCTCATTTGAACCACCTCTATATCAAGGACGAACTAAAGAACGAAATTAAAGACTTCTTAAAATTCAAAGAAAATGAAACCAAATCATACCCAAACATATGGGACACACTGAAAGCAGTAGCACTGATCTCATAGCACTAATTGACTACATAAAGGATTAGGAGAAATCTCACGCAAACGTCTTAACAGCACACCTGAAAACTTTAGAAAAGAAAGAAGTAAATTTGCCCAGGAGGAGTAGATGAGAGAAAATAAACTCATGACTGAAATCAATTAAATTGAAACAAAAAAGTACAAAGAATCAACAAAATAAGGGTTGGTTCTTTGAGAAAATCAACACAATAAACTACCCCTTATTCAAACTAACCAAAAAGCAGAGAAAGAATATTCAAATTAACAAAATCAGAAATGAAAATGGGGGCATAGCAAAGAACTCTGAGAAAATCCAGAAATTCATTAGATCTACATTAATAACCTGTATTTCACAAGATTGGACAAATCTAAGTGAAAAGGACAAGTTTCCTGATAGGTACCACATACCAAAATTAAATTAAGACCAGATAAACAATTTAAACAAACTTATAACTCCCAAGAAAATAGAGACAGTGCTTAAAATCACCCCCCAAAAACCCACAGCCCATAATTTTATCAGAATTTCAAAGAGCTAATACCAATATTCTGCAAAGTTTTCCCCACAATGGAACCAGAAGAAATACTGCAAATGTCTGTTTAAGGGGCCACAGTTACCCTGAAACCCAAACCATGCAAAGATGCAAAAAATACAAAAACTATTGCAGACTAATCTCCCTCATGAACATTGCCACAAAAATACTCAACAAAATACTACCAAATCCAATCCAAGAACACATCAAAAAATGATTCACCGTGATCAAGTAGACTTCATCCAAGAACTTCAGATATGGTTGAACATAATGAAAATCTGTCACTTACATACAAAATGAAACAACAAAAAACACATGATCATCTCATTAGATGCTGAAAAAGCCTTTGACAAAATATAACACCCATTCATGATAAATTTTCTGGAGAGAATAGGAATACAAGGAGCATACTTAAACAAAATAAAGTTATGCATCAAGCTGATAGCATTCATCAAATTAAATGGAGAGAAACTCAAAGTGATTCCAATAAAATCAGGAACAAGGAATGTATATCCATTCTCTCTGTATCTATTCAAAATAGTGTCTGAAGTTCTAGGTAGAGCCATAAGGCAACAAAAGGAGATCAAGGGGATACAAATTGGAAAGGAAGAAGTCACTTTCATTATATGAAGATTATATGATAGTAGATATAAGTGAAAGAAAAATTTTGTCAGGGAACTCTTACAGCTGATAAATACCTTCAGTAATGTGGCAGGGTACAGGATTAACTAATAAAAGAATAAGTATCACCCTTTTATACACATGATAAACGAGCTGAGAAAGTAATCAAAGAAGCATCAACCTTCACAATAGCCACAAACAAAATATCTTCTGGTAAGTCTAATCAAACAAGTAAAAGACCTGTTTTAAATAACTTTAAAACTTTGAAGAAAGAAATTGAAGAAAATAACAGAAAATGGGAAGATCTCCCATGCTTTTGGATAGGAAGGTTCCATATAGTAAAAATGTCTTGCCTAGGCTGTCTCTGCCGGAGAGGTTCCCTGGACCTTGATTCTATGAAGGAGTGGCAAGAGTGTAAATATTTATGATTTTTATACCTGTATGGGGCTGAGGCATGCAGCAGTTTTTTATGGTGACAGATATATACTTCGGTATCAACTTCAGGCTCATTATTTTCCCAGGGCCAGCCCTGGCTACATTCCACCTTATCCCAGATGGTATGTTGGGAAATTTCCATTAAAGCAGTTTTATAACCTAAAAAAAGTCAATCCTGTCAAAAGCACTCTGCAGATTCAAAACAATCTCTATCAAAATCATGCACAATTCTCCACAGATCACAAAAAAATCCCTCAAAATCACATGTAAAACCAAAAATCCCAGAATAGCCAAAATAATCCTGTCAATATGTCCAGAGGCATCACCATCGCTGACTTTAGGCTCTACTTAGAACTATAGTAATGGCAGCAGCTTGCCATTGGCATAAAAACAGAAAGATGAACCAATCAAAGAGAATACCTGGATATTAATCCATACACATTCAAGGACCTAATTGCTTACAACAAAGAAGCTAAAATTATACAATAAAAAAAGAAATCATCTTCAACAAATGGGGCTGACATAACTGGATATTGACATATTGAGTAGTGTAAGTAGATCAGTGTCTACCCCATGCACCAAACTCAAGTCCGAATGGAAAAAAAAAAAAAAAAAACAAAAAACCAAAAACCCCTCAACATAAAGCCAACAACACTGAACCTCATAGAAGAGAAACTGGGAAGTACACTTTAACGCATTGACACAGAAGACTACTTCCTAAATAAAACCCTAGTCTCACAAACACTGCGAGAAACAATTAATAAATGGGACCTCCTGAAACTGGGAAGCTTCTGTGAGTCAAAGGAAATAGTCAACAAGATAAAACAGCAGCCTAGACAATGGGAAAATATCTTCACCTACCCAGCTTCTGACAGAGGGATCATTTCCAAATTACACAAAGAATTCGAGAACTAGGACTGGAGAGATGGCTCAGAGGTTAAGAGCACTGACTGCTCTTCCGCACGTTCAATTCCCAGCAACCAAATGGTGGCTCACAACCATCTGTAATGAGATCTGGTGCCCTCTTCTGGCCTGCAGGCATACACGGAGGCTGAACACTGTGTACATAATAAATAAATAAATCTTAAAAAGAAGAATTCAAGAACTATACATCAAAATTCCTAATAATTCAATTAAAATGAGGACATATCTGAACAGAGAGTTTTTACCAGAGGAATCTCAAATGTCAAAAATACACTTAAGGAATTGTTCAACATCCTAAGCCTTCAGGGAAATGAAAATCAAAACATCTCTGAGATTCCATCTTACATCTGTCATAATGGCTTAGATCCAAAACACTAATGACAGCTTATGCTGGAGAGAATGTAGAGTAAGGGGAACACTCTCCTCCATGGCTGGTGGGAGTGCAAACAGCTTTGGATTTCGGTATGGTGGTTCTCAGAAATTATGAACCAATCTGTCTCAAGACCCAGTGATACCATTCCTTGGCATTCCTTGGCACATACCTTAAGAATGCACACTCATACCACAAGGAGAGTACTTCAACTCTATTTGTAGCGGCATTATCTGTAATTGTCAGAAACTAGAAACAGCCTTGATACACCTAAACTAAATAATGGATTAAATATGTACATTTACACAATGGAGTACTACTCAATAGTAAAAAAATAAAAACAATGACATCTTGAAATTTGCAGGCAAATGGATAGAACTAGAAGAAAACATTCTGAGTGAGGTGACCCAGACTCAGAAATACAAACATGGTATTTACTACTTTTTAGTACATAATAGACATAAAGGAAAGGATAAGCAAGCTATAGCTCACAAGCATAGGGAACCTAGGTAACTAACAAGGGGGACCCTAAAAGAAAAATACATGGATCCCCCTGTGAAGGATTAATAGAAAGGGTCTCTCTATGGGAGGGGGATAGGGAAATGGGAGAAAGAGGAGTGCAGAGGAGGGGAGAGGAGAACATGAGGTAATGGGATGGTTGAATTGGGGAAGGTCAGAGAGTGAGAACAAGGAAAGAGATATCTTCAATGCAGGAGTCATTATGGGGCTAGCAAGAAGCCTGGCACTAGTGAAATTACCAGAAATCCACAAGGATAACCCCAATTAAGACTCGAAGCAATATTGGAGAGGCTTCCTGAACTGGCATTACCCTCTATTAGATTGATGTCTACCTTAATTGTCATCATAGAACCTTCATCCAGTAACTGATGTAAGCAGACTCAGAGATCCACAAGTAAGCTCTGGGAAGAGCTTCCTGAGGCGACAGAAAAAGACCGAAGAGTGATACAATAAACAAAGGGATCAAAGATGGGGAAACTCCAGAAACAGTTGACCCAAGGTAGTGGGAGCTCACTGACTCTGGACTGACAGCTGGGAACCTGCTTAGAACCCAACTAGGCCCTCTGAATGTGGATGACAGTTGTGTGGTTTGGGTAGTTTGTTGGGCCACCGGCAGTGGGATCAGGATTTATCACTAGTGCATGAAATGCCTTTTTCGAGTCCATGCCCTATGGAGGAACACCTTGCTCTGCCTAAATAGAGTAGTGAAGGCCTTGGTCCTTTTTTTTTTTTTTGGCTTTTTTTTCGGGACAGGGTTTCTCTGTGGCTTTGGGGCTTTGGAGTCTATCCTGGAGCTAGCTCTTGTAGACCAGGCTGGTCTCGAACTCACAAAGATCCGCCTGCCTCCTTTATCAAGAGATGTGAAAGACTTTGTTGACTCCCCGTAGGAGACAGAGAAGTGGATTGGGGTAGGAGAGAAAGGTGATGAGAGTAAGTGGGAGGAGAGACTGCTTGGTATGTAAAAAAATTAAAAATTATGAAACAATTCATTAAATTCAAAAAGTAAAAACAAATTAATAAGTAAAAATGAAAACCCAATGACGTATTCCTCCAATTGTATAAATGGTATAAAATCGAAATTAACATAGAAGCAGAGGAAAGAATTAAATCGAGTGGAGCTATTTTGTCTATAAAGGTATCCCTACTATAAATACTAATAACTCAAAAGAAGCAGAGTTTATCACAGAATTGTGAAGTAATATTTTAGAAATATGGAATTATATGTTATTTTGCTTTGGTATTTTTAAGTGTTGATACCAGAAAACATTAGTATATATTATATATTCACTGAAATGTATGCTTATCAGTAATAAAGAGCATATATGTAATTAGGTTTAATATCCTACTTTTGTATTTTATTGGCAAACAGGGATGGCTATAGTGATTGATTAAGATATCTTCATTAAAATCTCTCAGGGCAGCTGTATCAGAGAAGTAGTCATCAAATGTTTATTCTATGTATCCCATGAAGCTCAAATCATTGTCCTTTATTTCAAGGAAAGGGATTCTTTAAATAGAAGTTGATTCCCTTAGATATAGGCTTATCAAGTTATGTGTTCTTCAGAATTAGTTAATAATATATAAATTTACTAATCCCTTAGCTGAATATTTGACAGAAGTTAGACTCTTGGAAACAGGGCCTAGAAAAATAATTATATTTAATATTATCTTAACACTGCTTCAAGAAGATAAATATCTTACGGGATCTTCATCAATCATTGTTTTAGGCTTTGAGGTTTATGCTTCATGACTTGAAAAAACATTGGAGAAATAATAAACTTTCGTAATTCTTATAAATTTCAATGTGTAGCATTCCCACATGAACAAAGCTGACAAAATATATTGATTCTAATAACTGCTTCTCTATCCACTATCAGCAATTATTCTAAAGGCAATATTAAAGAAGTTAATAAATATGTGTTGGATGCTTTACTAACATTTTTTGTTTTTATAACAGTGACAATTGAATTCATAAAATAACTTATGAGACAAAAATTTTCTTCAATTCAAAGTTTCATAGTGCTTAGATCATCACTAACTGCTCTAAGACTTTGAATCTGAAATGAGATAGAATTTCTTCGTGGTAAGTATATATAATAGAAGGAGCTGCTTACTTCCAGGTGCTTACGCAAAAGACAGATCAGAAAGAGTTAGGGACAGAACAATTTTTTTGGGGGGATGCCCCCAATTACTCATCTATTCAGTTAAGGGTTACCTGCCATAAATATAACAATATTATGAATATATCAAGGGATTATTCACAGGTAGCTTTGAAATTTCAGGTTGCCATCATTTCCCAAATCCCTTCAAATGTAAACTAAGTGAGAAAATGACTAGCCTTCCAGGCATCTTAGATTCAAGACACAGGAGCTTGAAAGAAAGTGTGACATGTTTTGAAAGCATATGCTCAGGTTATTAATTAAATATATTCACATTTTGTTAGGGGGATTGTTATTCGGTTGTTATATTTCTCACTCATAGTGTGACTATAATTATGAAAGAAGTAATCTTTAATTTATACACCCAAGAATATGCTGCAACTGTATTGAGATGTGTTGGTTTTTAATATAGGAGAATTCTGTTGAGAAATCCTCCCTGTTTAGATATGAAAATAGTACTTGCAAGTAGGCACTGAGTGTGTAATAAAGACCATTAGTTTTTAAACCTTATCTGTGTTTATTAATATGACATAAATTTAAGAATTGAGGGATATCACCCTTTTTAAAAATTAAATTATTGCTCTATCATTTCCCTTCCTTCTTCTCCCTCTATACCAGCTCTCTTTGTACCATGTTACCATTTGTTGTCTTTCAAATTCATGGACATTTGGCTCTCATTGTTGTGTTGTATATAATCTGCCCAGACTGTATGTTACTTTTTTGTATCAGGGTTGACCAGACTGTCGACTGTGGGCTCATTCCTGGGGAAGATTATTTTTGTCCTTCTCTAGTTGCTTTTAATGATTTGGCTAGTGTTGGGTCCTTCTTTCCCTGCTTGCATTTCTTTTGGTTTCATTCTTGTAAAATATTTAGGAGCCATTTAGGAGTTGAGACCTCATGGACAACTTCCTTGACATAGCCAGAGAAACAATCGCAAAATCAGAAGATATGCTGGTCCTCTGGCTCAAAGAATCGTTTTGTCCTCACTTCTATTTTCCATAGGCTTTGGAGTGAGGTAGAAAAGTTTAGGATGTTACAGAGATGATGTGATTAATTTATTGGGAGCTTGGAAATTTAGAATGCTGGTAGAAATGCAGACCATGCAGACTAGACTTAGGACCAATGAGAAAGAAAAAAAATATCCAGAATTGAACATTCAACTTACATTCTGCAAAGAACACAACTAGGGGCTTCCCATATTCTGGAAACTTAAGTGAAATCAATGAAGTAATGCATTTGATAGGGGAGATTGCAAGACATTTTGGCTGCAAAATGATTTCTGTTCACTATCTTTTGTCAAAATTGTGTGAGAAAACAAGTGTATGTGTGTGTGTGTGTGTGTAAGAGAGAAAGACAGACAGACAGACACACACACACACACACAGAGAGAGAGAGAGAGAGAGAGAGAGAGAGAGAAGAAATGTAAATATATACATAAATTGGGGAAATTTACCCACTGAAAGGCCCAGAGAATAATAAAGAAAACGCATTTGAAGTCTTTTATTTAAAAGGGAGTACACAAACAAATTATCAGCGGGATTCCCTTCTCCTGTCAGACTGTGAGTAGAGCTGTGCATGAACTTTCCCTCTACTTGAAAGGAAAATGGAGCCTGATTCCATCTCACTCTGAGAGAGGAAGTGATCATTACTCTCATGGTTGGTGCTATGCATGCATGTACGCTGAAATACTTAACAGCATACTGGAGACTTGGGTCATAGTACTCAAGAGAATATATGAAAAACAACTCAGGATATGTATAGCATGTTCTGATTTCTTGTGTGTAGTGTATGTGAGAACAAAATATGAAACTGTTTCTGTGAAGCCTAAATTTCAAAGGTGATTTTAAGATATTTGGTATTGCAGGGATGAAATCAGAAGGTAAAAATTGATCAATCAGCAAAGGTGTTCCAAAACAATAGCGCTGACTTTCTTTTCTATAGTAACAAAGTAGTAGAAAAAAATTAAAAATTTCTGATTTTTAATTCTGTTATCTCCTAAATGAGCATCTCTACCAAAACAATGTAATGAATGTATGACTAATACTAAGAAGATATATGACACATACATATATATGTGTATATAGACATACATACATACACGCACAGACACATATAGGTATATACGTCACACTTTAGAAAAAAACAATGAAGTTACTGGAAAATACATGGATTTAAGTATGTAACCACAAATACCAAATCCCTTAAAAGAAAGATTGTGGTAGGGATTTCAAACTGTATAATATCAAGCTCTAATGATGGGAATGCACATAAACAGATGATAAAATGTATCACTAGCCAGGGAAAAACAAGTGAAAGAATACGTTACCCCACTTTGTTTATCAGATTGACACATTAAAGTGAGTGATAATATCATTTGTCAGCAGTAATGGAAATAAAACGTCTGATGTAGATATTGGAATTCTTGGAAACCATCTAACAACCACTATAAAAATTAAACCTACATTTAAAGTTTGTTTCACCAATTCAAATTCTGGAAGTGTACTCTTCAGAATAAGAAATGTGGATGGATATTCATGATGTTAGAAGTTTGAGGATGTTTATTGTCAAATATTTTTTGGCTATATTGAGATATCACTGAGTCATTGTAGTTTAAATCAATTGCATAAAATTAGACAATTATAAGTTATACAATAAATTAAACAAGATTTGAAATTCAGAAAACTGATAGCTAGAGTTGTATCACTTTTATTAGGCTAGTACTAAGAAACATCCCCATAGAATGATTAGTTAAAAGGACAATTCTGAGGAAAATTTTACTCTCCTTAACATGTAACTTGTATAGAGTTGGGTGGGGTAATAATGCAGGAGAACTGAAGGAATGAAGGCAACCTGAGAATTATGTAGAAAAATATACTAAATATTTGTGTGGGATTTAACAGTCAATAGGACAAAAAAGTTCAAAAGTTATACAATAAGTTGTGTAAACACCTGGAAAACAAAAACTGCTTATTTTTATGGACTGTGTCTGCAACAAATTGTCTTACAGTTGATATTAGAGCCACCTTCTTTTCTTTCTTATTTTTTTTTTTTCGAGACAGGGTTTCTCTGTGGATTTTGGAGCCTGTCCTGGTACTAGCTCTTGTAGACCAGGGTGGTCTCGAACTCACAGAGATCCGCCTACCTCTTCCTCCCAAGTGCTGGGATTAAAGGCGTGCGCCACCACCGCCCAGTGAGCCACCTTATTTTCAATATAATATTCCAGCTTCCCATGGTGACTCTGATCTTTATAAAATGCTTCTTGATCAGAAACTTACTTTGGAACACAGAATTAATAGATTGTGACAAAATCATTTGCAGATATATCTCTCACTTTGTATCAGTATCATTGGCTTGATAGGTGTATGTTCTTTTCCTCATGTGCTACTTTCAGGGACATATGAAGAGGAATTTTACTGTATGAAAACTCAAGCAGTCTGTTAGAAAAGAACAGCTATGAAGATAATTTAAGCAAAATTGTGTTTTCCCTGGTTGTACATTTATATGGCATTCCTTTTAAGACTGTTTTTATTTTATGAATTTTAAAAGTGTTATTCATAATATTTATTTAGAACATGATGTAATGTTCTTCCATTAAGTAGTGTTTGTTTCCTCTTCTAATTACTAAAATATATAGAAATCATAAACATAAAAGAAAGAAAAGAACTACTTTATCAAAGCTAATCTATGTTTAACACAAACAACAACACATTTCATTAAGTTTAAAAGACACAAAGGATGCAAGTGATCCTCTTTTCAATAGTTTTGTTATACATGACAAGAATGAATTCAACATAATTTGAAAATATATCAAAATCTCATTGTCTAAAAGATATTTTTGAAACTCCCATAGTAGAATACAGGGAAGTCATCAAGCATAATGTTCTGCTGAAGAACACATTGCAACCAAAGAGTTTCCTACAAAAAATTGATTTCAAAGTGATCTCAATTCACAATGACACAATATTTAAAATGTATTAAAAATGAATTATATTGAAAGCTGGTTTTTCTTTTCTTTATGTCTATAAGCCACTTATGAGTGAGTATGTATATATTTGTCTTCCTAAGTCTGAGTTACCTCACTCAATGTGATGTTTCCTAGATGCATCCATTTGCCTGCAAATTTCAAGAAGCCATTATTTTTTTCCACTGTGTAGTACTCCATTGTGTAATTGTACCACATTTTCTTTATCCATTCTTTGGCATTTAGGTTGTTTCCAGGGTCTGGCTATTACAAATAATGTTGCCATGAATATAGTTGACCATGTTTCCTTGTGGTATGCTTGAGCATCTTTTGGGTATATACCCAAAA